>JASDQU010947475.1:17465-38027 GCA_032191745.1 Picea mariana
CTTCAATACATAGAAGATAAATCATTCTGTGGTTTTCTCTCGATTTGGGTTTCCACGTAAAACATTGGTGTACTGTGTATGTGTGTGATTGTTCATTTCTTATTGCTCATTATTGGATAATAATTCTACATTGATATAACACTTGGATTATTTGGAGAAAAAGGATTATAATTATTCTATTATTGATTCACCCCCCCTCTCAGTAATCCAACACAATGTTCCCGATGTTGATGACGATGTCCCCTCCTCTTGATGATGTGTTGAGTCCAGTCAGTTGTTATTAATGTTTTCAGTATAATACCCTTCTTGTTAAGGGTGAGTGTTGAAATATTGTAACTGTTGGGTTCGTGTTTTGATTAGTTTATTTCGATAGACAAATCCTTTTTGCATGCGATATTACATATGTTATGCTTCATATTAGACATTTTGAAGGATTCTCAAAGGTTCATATATCAATTCACCATGAATTCACACCAGGTATGTATAATTGGTGTTTTTGCAATGATTTTGTGATCAATTCGGCTCAGTTCGATGTTTATGAAGATCTAATGTATGGTTTTCTTGCAACAGGGAAAAATCGCGGTCCGATCCTCCATATGGTACCTCATCCGACACTCCGTTCAACACTTGATCCGGCATGTGATCCAACACTCCATCTGACACACAATCTGACACTTCATTGTGCATTGGAGATGGCGGTTGGTACATTGGTGACCTTTGATGGACGAATCAGGGATTTGGGTTTTGTGCCCCCTTGTTCCCTCTAGCTACAAAGCTCGACACACCTCAGATTGGGCAGTTACAACAATCATCGAGTGTCTCATGAAATTGTTAGAAGATGTTGTTGTGAGAACTCATTTAATGAGTTTACTATTTTTAGAGGAGGTCATCCTTTCTAGTGGTCAACCTCTCAAGATGTAATCACCTATAAATACCACTACCTATGGCATGACTAAAGACATAATTGTATTGTTTTGATATAGACATTATCTTCAATTTTGTTCCATACTCTGTTTTCATGCTTAATGACAGTATTGCATTGATTTAGCCTCTGTGTTTTCCTGTTGGAGTGTAGCCACAACCTGTTGGGGGGCCCACCAGTGGTCTGGGTGATTGTGTATATCAGTATATATTTGCATTCATCTTGTTTCTTATTTAGATTTTGAAATTGTCTCTTTATTGTATGCATTTCTCAATTTTAATTGATGTGTGTATATATTAATTATAAACTGTTAATCTAATTATTTTTCCTTAATTGCATATTGCTTGATTGAACTGTGTATATCATAGAAGGACGTTCATGGTTATGTGTTGTTTGCAGCTTGTAGGAGTTGGTTAATTGTAGTGTTATGTCTTTTTCTTCTTAGCCATAAGTTACCCTGTAGGATACTAATTTAGATACGTTCATTGAAGTCTTGATTAATTACTTTAGTTTTGATAATTTTGACAGAGCATTAGTTTAGATTGGTTCTTTTGACAGAGCATTAGTTTATATTGGTTTATTTGTAGCTCTAACAGATAAGTTGTTTTAAGTTTTGATAGTTTTAACTTAGATAGGTTTAATTGCAATTTCAACTTTTCTCTATAGGTCTATTTTTTTTATTGATTTTACCTCAGCACAATAGAATAGAAATATATTTTGGATTATGATTTATAAAAGCATTTGGTTAATTTTGAAGTGATATTTTTAATGATAGATTAGTTCATTTTGGATTATGAAATCGCAGTTATGAATTTGAGTTGTAATTTCTAGTTGGCATTAGTCAAGAGTTAGAGGTTTGCACAGAGTGAATTTGAATTAGGAATTTTAATTATGAGTTTATGAGTTTATAGCTTTGCTTGAGTTAGTGATTTTGGATAGAGCACTTTTTAGCAGTTGATGATTGATGTATAATGTTTAGAGATCACATGGATTCCAAAAATACTTAGTGTTGCTTCTATGATGACAAAACTTTATTTAGATTTCCTTATCCATACTTTCCATTTCTCTATAGAAGTCAACATTGAATTAATTCCTCTTGAACTATCACTAATAGTCAGATGCCATCATGATATTATTTGACAACAAAGACACAATAATCACCTTTGAATACTTTCCTTCTTTTTACTGCAAGCTAGAAATAGTTTTGATCAATTAGAATTTGAATACAGTCATAACACTTTTACTTTTGATTAAGTAGATTAAAATTTATTCTTCGCAAAATAGAAATAGTTATGAGTTATTTTTAATAATAGAGTTCACTTGTCAAAATAGTTTTGATAGATTAGTTGTTCACTTTCTTACTTGCTCAGAGATAGATCGATCAGATAACTCAGAAATATCTTACTTGATGTTTCTTACTTAAAAAGAGATTTAATAGATTAACTAGCTTTGAAATACACTGCTTGTTATTTTCTTATTTAGAAATAGTCCATGGCTCATTGTTTAAGGTTACTTAGGGTAAATAGTTCATTATTCTAGAGTTTCTTAAAGCTCATTAATTGAAGGTTGCTTTACATAGAATTTGCTAATTAACTAGATTTGAGAAGTCATCTCTTTAGAAAGTAGAATTATAAATTGGATAGAGTGTTGATCCCTAGGGTAAACCATCTCCTTAGATAGACAATCCTTCCATTAACTTTTCTTCCTTGGCTCATACAATGCCACAACTCTAAGTTTACTTACCTCGGGTTGAAAATTTAATTGAGGGAATTAGTACATATAGAATACCCATCATTTTTTGGCGTCATTGTCGGGGAGTTGTCTTAAGGTAGGAAATAGTTAGGAAGTAGATCATTTTTAAACCTTAGAATTAGTTTGGTGGCAGGGGAACTTTAAGATGAGAGGTAAGAATCTGTGCATCTGTTATAGCAGGTTCCCCCAAACCCAATGGTAGTTTTTCTTTTTATTTTCTTTCATGAACAAACCTAGGGGCCCAAAGGGAAGCTACATTAAAACTAAACCAAAAATTTGGATCAAGGTTACTTCTAACCTTTTTGGAGGAAGGAACACTCCACCGATATACTTCGTAGATCGATACCAGAAAATAGGGGTTAGATCAATCCAAAGAGCTAAAGAAGTCTCTGAAGAGACCAAAACCGGGAGGACTATAGAGAATAAAATTGAAACATCAACAGTAGTGGGATAGGAGGCAAGACCACTCGGGACTTCATCAGAACCAACCAACACAACCTTTTCTTTTTCACCACCATAAAGGGACTCTAAATTTGTTGATATCATTGACCCTGAACAAGTGAATACTCTCTTTGGCAGTTCAAACAATATAATTGTTTCCCAAGTTGAAACAAAAACTTTGTCACCAATAGTTTCAACCGGCTCGAGTAAAGTTCCGAACATCCAAACAATAGAAAAATATTCCCATCGAAGGGATACCTTTCCTGGAAAAGAACCTTGGGATAATTTGTTATCTTCAAGGATAAAACCATTTAGGTACTCTCTCTTTGGAAACCAAACTAGTATGAATGATCAGGAGGATCACAACAATGTAAGACATGATGAGGGAGAATAAGTTGGAAACCAAACAGAAACCACCTCTGGGTTTCCAATTTTGGATACCACACAGAATGTCAACATGAAGAACAGTCCACTCTCGGCACTACCCACCTTTTACGGTAAAAGAAGTGAAGACCTGGATAACTTCCTATTTGAGTTTGACGTCTTATGTAGGAGTTGCAACTACTTGCAAGATGCCCAAAAATTAAAACTTTTTCCTGCCACCCTCAAGGATTCTGAACTAATATGGTTCATGGGGTTGGGAGAGTCCAGTATTAGGTCTTGGGAAGACATGAAAGCTATATTTATTAAAAAATACCAAGACTACTGCAAGTCCAAGGATTCTCGTAATGATTTTTTTAAGATTCAATAGTTAGAGGATGAGAGTCTCGAGGATTACATGCAAAATTTTTCTTATATCTCACATAAATAAAAATACCATGACCTCCCAGATGATGTAGTCAAGACTCTTTTCCTTAAAGGTATTTCAGAAGAATACCTAGAAACACTTAACCTGATGGCATCAAATAACATCTCCTGTAAACTATTTACTGAAATCTGTGAAATGTGTAGGAACTACTCGAGGAGTACAGCCAAAATGGGGAAGAGTGTTCGAGATCCTTATAGTAGAAACCTAAAAATAGTTAGTTCATGTGGTATCACAAGGGTAGAGATAGGAAACCTATTGGAGAAATTCAAAACTGATATATTAAGTACAATAGGTTTCCAGTTGGACATCCTAAAKATTAAAAATAAACAGGAGGAGGAGAATGCAACAATGTGCATATTTTGTCCAAGATGCAAGAGGAAGAATTATTCAAGGGAATGCCCATTAGACAATATTTCAGTTTGTGGCTTCTACATTGAAGATCACCCAACTGAAAAATGCCCATCACTGTTTGGTTTATTAGCCATTTACGTAAGTGGGAATTTTGAGGAATCCTCTTATGCAATTAGGAGGCCATAGAAGCCTAGGAGTCAACCTACATACCAGGATCTACCACCTCAAGTTCCACCCTATTACCAACAACCACAACATTGGAACTCACTGAATTGGAAAAAGTGGTCTACACAGTATCACCATCCTTGGCTACAAGGATGGAGAGGAGGGAATACCCAAGGAAACACTCAAGCTCCACCTGTCCCTATGCCCACTCATCCTTATCCCCAGTTTCCACCGAACATCCCGCACTTTTTCCACGTTGTGCTCCACCACCTTTACCTCCTATTCCATAAGAACCCCAGTGATACTAGAATACAAGCTCCCCAAGACCGACATTATTACCAGCACAACCAGTTCCCAACCCCAATAATAAACCAACTCAACCTCTTCACAATGTTGAGATGCAAACCTTCCCGACATATGTTATTTCTCATGTTCCATTACATGATATTCAACTAAGGTCAGGAAAAGTTCTGGATAGATAGAGGCCTTAAGTAGTCATCCGAGAAGAAGAAGAATATGAAACTCCCAAACAACCCATGGATGACACTAAGTGGGAAGATGTTATCACTACTAAAGACCAGGAACTAAAGCTTCCCCAAAATCAATCTTCACAGATTACAAAATCCCCTCCTTATCCAGAAATATTAGTGATTGAGAAACCTACGACTCTATAAGTTTTAAACCTGTGAAGTAAAGCGATGCATATATATTCTTAAGCAAAACAAAATTTAATCAATGGCTCATTCACATAGTACACAGAGATTTATACTGGAAACCCTCAACTGGGAAAACCTTTCTTATATTCATTATATCGAATTTCACCATTCACTATACAATATATACAATGTTTTTAGGTATTCCGTAGATACGAAAACCCTAATCCCTAAAACTGGGATTATTTTTAGTAAACATATAAAAATAGAAAAAACCTCCCCTAAAAAAAAATTGGGGTGCTTCCACGAACCTTGTTGGCCCCGGGCTATGCCCGGTGTCAAACGTTGCGCATAACCAGGGGGGGGGGGGATACCTTCCCCCCTAGGAAAGCACCCAATGCACATGACACAAACAAAGCACTACTACGAGGGATTGTCAGACGCAGTTGTCATATCTGACACACCCACACATACACATGCAAAGAATATAACACATACCCAACAAACTCGGCCAGAATTTGACATTTTAAATGAATTGAAGAATATTTGTGTTAAAGAATTGTGTATCAAGAAACTAGGTAGGAAGAAGAAGGATCCTCCAATAGTGCATTTGATAGGAGAATTCTTTGAATACATATCAGAGCAGCCTAGGGTCGCAAAGTATGGGAACCCAGGGAACCTCATAGTAACAATAACCATTAATAAGGTTCCCATTGGAAACACTCTCATAGACCTAGGCGAAAGCATTAATGTTATGACTGTTAATACCTGAAGGAATATTGGATGATATCATAGTTACATTAGCCTCATGAGAATACCCAATAGACTTTCTCGTCATTCATTCAAAGGATCCTGCTAAAGGGCGTCTCTTTATCTTGGGAAGACCTTGGTTGGCCACAACCAATGCATTTATTGGCTATAGAGAAGGTGAAATGACCATTTCAAATGGACTTTCTATACAGAAGCTTACCATATACCCACCAACTCAACCTATCATGGAGAATCTATGGTGGCTTGAATTTCCATATGAGAATTAGAACTGGGAAGAACTTGTGTTGTTGAGTGATCATTCCTGGGAACTTCAGGACCAAACAATGGAAAATGTGCTAAACCAGTTTATTTTTGCTATCATGTGTGTTGATTTTCCACAATAGTTTCCCCAATTTGAGTACATGTTTGGGGAAGAATTTTAGGAATAGTTGGACCCATCAAATTTGTCTTCGACATATTTTATTTTTGAGATAGATTATTTTGCCACATCTTATACCACACTATATGATATTGGTCCAGGGAAATTCCTACATATAAATTATGGACTAGATGCTGACCAACAAAAATAATTAGTAAATGTCCTTAAAGAACAATCAGGGTTATTCGCCTGAGAATGCATTGATATGAAGGGTATACACCCTGATAAATGCATTCATTACAAATATACCCAAGCATAAGTAACACCTGTTAGGCAACCCCATAGGAGGATGAACCCGACACTCAAGGATATAGTAAAAGAAGAAATACAAAATCTATTGAATAAAATCTTTATTTATCCAATCTCTAACAGTAAATGGGTATCCCCGCTTGTAGTGGTTCCAAAAAAAGTAACCGGGAAATGGACAATTTGTGTCAATTTTCGGGAACTTAATAAGGCCACTCTAAAGGATTATTTCCCCCTTCCCTTCATTGAGCAAATCTTGGACACCTTGTCAAGGAAGAAATACTTCTCCTTCCCATATGAATATAGCGGGTACAACCAAATTCTCATAGCACCCGAGGATCAGGATAAGACTACTTTCACTTGTCCTTGGGGAACCTATGCCTATAGGGTCTTACCATTTGGTTTGTGTATTTCTCTTGCCACATTTCAACGAGCGATAATAGGGATATTTGTTGACCTTATTCATGATTGTGTGGAAGTATACATGGATGACTTTATAGTATATAGAAATACTTACTAGGAAGCCCTAGATAATCTAAAGAAAGTCCTTATTAGATGTCAAGAAATGAACCTATCCTTAAGTCATGAAAAATGTAAAATGTTGTTGATTGAAGGAGTAGTCTTAGGACATCATGTTTCATCTGAAGGGATTAAAGTGGATCCTACTAATATTTATTTAATCATCAAACTTCCACCCCCCAAGACTCAAAAAGAGGTAATAACCTTTCTTAGACATGTCAGATACTATCGACAATTTATTGAGAATTTCACAAAGATTGTTGCACCCATGTTTGGATTACTAATAAAAGATGTTGATTTTCTTTGGACTGACCAGTGTCAAACCACCTTTGGAACTCTAAAAGATAAATTATCTATGGCACCAGTTCTTAGGGGACCCAATTGTGCCCTTCCA
The DNA here is from genome assembly GCA_032191745.1 of Picea mariana. Lineage (NCBI taxonomy): Eukaryota > Viridiplantae > Streptophyta > Pinopsida > Pinales > Pinaceae > Picea > Picea mariana. Next base: position 24,906 of record JASDQU010947475.1, read on the forward strand.
TTTCACATATCCACTGATGCCTCTAATACTAGAATAGGAGGAGTATTGGGGAAGAAAGAAGACCATTAGTCTTATGATACTTATTTTGTTAGTAAGAATGTGTCCTCTACCGAGTTAAACTATACAGTTACTGAAAAGGAATTCTTGGCGTTTGTCCATGCCATCAATAAATTTCGCCATTGTATCATGGGATATGAAGTATTTGTACATACAAATCACTCTTCCATTAGATTTCTCATGAATAAACCCATTACCAATGGTCGAGTGACTAGGTGGCTCCTATTATTGCAAGAGTTCAATATCACCATCCTTGACCGAACTGGAAAGGAGAATTTAGTAGTTGATTTTATTTCACACATAAAACATGAGGGTCATGATATTCCTATTGATGATATTTTTCCAGATGAGCATCTTTTTTCCCTCTCTGTAAATACCCCATGGTTTGCAGACATGGAAAATTAGTTGGCTACTAGGAAGTTACCAACTCATTTGTCACCTCGTGAAAAACATAGAATTATCACGCAAAGTGCTAACATCTCTTGGGTTGTCCATGACCTTTTTCATACTAGACTAGACTTGATTATTCGTAGATGTTTCTGAGAAGATGAGATACCATAAATCCTACGAAGTTTTCATGATGGACCATGTGGTGGCCATTTTTCTGACAAATGTACAACATATAAGGTGTTACATTCAGGTTACTACTAGACAAGCATTTTAAAGGATGCTGCCAAATATGTGAGAATTTGTGATAGCTGTCAAAGGATAGAAACATCCACATTAGCTGATGAAATTCCCTTATGTGCCCAAGTTATGATAGAACCTTTCGCAAAATGGGCCCTTGATTTTGTAGGACCAATTTCACCCATGTCTCGTAAGAAGAATTATATTTTGGTTTGTACACATTATGTCACAAACTGGGTAGAGGCAAAAGCCTTATTTAGGGCTACCAAAAATATGTTGTTGAATTTATTTATGAAGACATATTTACCCATTTTGGTGTTCCTCATGAAATTGTTACAGACCATGGCACCCAATTCACTTCTAAGTTGATGAAGGAATTAACGAAGAAATATTGGATCAAACATTGCAAGTCTTCTCCATATCACCCGCAAGCTAATGGTCAAGTAGAGTCCATAAACAAAGTTTTGGAAATTATCTTAATCAAGAATGTTTAATTACACCATAAGTATTGGGATGATATACCTCCAGAGGCTTTTTGGGCATATCATACCACCTGGAGAAACACCACTGGGCATACCCCCTAGGAACTAGTGTATGGAAAACAAGTACTTATACCAATAGAATTCCAAGTAAGGACTTTTTGTATTTCCACACAATTGGGATTAGACCTAAATGAGGCACGGAAAAAATGAGCCCTACAATTGAACAAGTTGGATGATATTAGACAAGATTCTATCCAATGAACTATGTTAGTTCAAAACCAGAGGAGCGAGTGGCCTGGCAAATTTATTAAAAAGAAACAATTCCAACCTGATGAATGGGATTTGTTGTTGATTCCCGATTTAAAACTTTGAACGACAAACTTACCACTTGGTGGTTGGGTCCTTATGAGGTAGTTACCATGTATGATAATGGGGTTGTTAAAATTAAAACAATTGACAATGGACAAGTCTCTTTCGTAGTGAATGGACACCAAATTAAACTTTACCACATACCCATTTCCAAAGAAGATTTTCTACAGGTCATGTCAATTGATAGGGCATTGGACTTCGTGGGTGGGGAAGTTTCTTCTCCCTCCCCCTGTTCTTGAAACATTTTTTTTTTTGAATTCTGATTGTACATATGTAAATAATTTGAATTGTGTTTTGGTTGATAAACAATTTTAGAGATTTCTACAGGTATTTATTTCACCACAAGTGGACAATTTCAAGGAGACAAAAAGGGAAGTATTTTCCTTTGAAAAATATATTTCTATATTTGAACCTTGTTGTCTGCTTAAGAATTAATTGAATAATGACTTTTTATTATTTCTTTCTTTGAATTAACCATATTTTTTTGCAAGATTTATATCTTCCTTTTTCTCAAGGCATCTTTAATGGCAGTTGCTCTTAGCCTCCACCACTAGAGGATATAAGGAAGTGACACCTTGTCTTATCAAACCTAGAGGTTACTCGTACAATTTCCCCAAGAACCCTAAGTAGGTGAGTAAAGTATATTTATGAAAGAGTAGCAAGAAGGTCTGATTAACTGTTAGCCATGGAAACATCATTATAACTTAAAAAAGAAAAAAGTGAGTCGAGCYTGAAGATACCTTTCCATTTTTTTCCAATGGTACCATCCACTACACACTAAAAATTATTGATTATACCATATCTTTAGATAGGATACGTCCACTTAAGTACCCCTTACAYCAGGACAATCTATAATGAATACATAAATAAGAGTCATCCTCTAACATAAATACTATCCCAGTCTTATATAAAAAAAATTAAAAGATGGTGGACTAGTCTCTGTTGTAAAAGGGTGTAAGAGGCTAACCCACCAAGATACTGAACAGGTCTGTTGGCAGCAGGTACCAGCCTATGGTATGACTAGGTAAACTCGTCGGAGTATTGAACGGGCTTGCTGGTAGCATGGCATTCTACCTAGTGAGGGTGATGATCTGACAAACAATAAATAAAATTCCTAAATATTAAAACTTGTCCTAATGTACAACATTACTTGTAGACAAAGATGAAAATAACTATGCATGTTTAAGCAAAGGTCAATGAACTCCATAAATATGCCATTGGTAACTAACTTTAAGACTATCCTAAGACTCTCTCACCTACCTCTTCTTAACTATATGTAGGATGTGTTGTCCTACAGGTGGGGCCATATTTTAACCGTCTCATCAGAATACTGTGTGAAATTTATCTCTACACTTGGAAAGCTGTAAATCTTAGGTTATTGGGAGAATAGATTGGTTCCCTATATTTTTTATTGTGAGGTGTCACAATACTTAGGAGCGAGGAAGGGGTTTCCTGAGCCGACAAATGATAAACACTTCCCATATATATTATAATCCATGAGAAGAGGAAGTAGAATCTCTGTAAAAATTTGGTTATATTGTTTTCACGATATTCTGGGCTATTATATCAGGAGTTGTTTTTATTAAAATGATAAATTTTATACTGCTGACATCACTGTGTTTTATAATCCTGCTGTACTTTTTTAATGAAAGACTTCTTAACTAGTTCTTTGTTTCAATTACAGATCAATGACAGACTGCTAAATGCTCACTACAAATTTGTGTTACATGCCTATGAACAGAGGAACACGTTGTTTTATAGTGTTACAAGAATGATGACAAAGAAATTAACATTGGATCATCCTATTCACACTTATCCTGTCCATGCTCCTATTCACCATGACTGTTAGAAATTTCCCAAGCTGAGTGCTATGGGTGAACGTCCATTATAATGGGGATAATTTCTACTTGCATAGGAATACCATATGGAGTGCCATTTGGAAGACCGGATGAAGCACCATATGGAAGATAGGATGAGGTATGCATATACTGTAAATGACCACGATTGCATGCATAAATGATCGTTCGGATTGATACACCTGTTGCAATGGTAAGCTAAGATGAATTGAATGGTATGTTGTTAAAATTCATGTTGATAATTAAATTAAAAAAATTTAATGAATTTTTATGATCAAATGTCCAAGTCGAAGACTTGCATTTTTATGATCAAATGTCCAAGTCGAAGACTTGGACATTGATTTGATTCTCACATAATTGTATTTGCCTCCAAAGTACACCATTCAAAATTCAAATGATGCAAAATCATAGTCACACATGGAAATCGTGTGTGATGAATTCGCTCATGAATTCAACCGTTTCCACATTAATTGCATTAAAAATAGGGTGTTTTTCTCTAATTGTCATTCCACTCATCCCCTTCTTGTTGTGTTGGGCTCACCCTCTGCCTGATTCCATTATTTTTCTCATTCTCCATGTTGTAACTATTCCTAAACACTATGAACCTTCTTCCTATGCCAAGCTTCTAGCCATTCCCGAATTCGTAGAGTGTAGAGAGATTTTCCTTCACATAGGGTGGGGACCATTCTTGGCTAGTCTGCAGGGCCACGATGATGGCATATCACTACAATTTGATCTTGGGTTCGATGCAAGGTTGATGTGCATAGGGTCTCTTTCCTTCTTGGTATATGAGGAATCAATTTCCTCAACCACAAAATTTCCACGGGTTGGGGATCGATGGTTCAAACACCATCAATTGCCACATCCAAGCTAGAACAGAGTATTTAAGCCTGAATTTAAAAATGTTTCTGGAGCCAAAGGGTACTCAAAATAATGGATCAAGGATGAATTTATTAATCCCCTGATCGTAATTACTAGGCTTATCACTTGTGAAGGTAAGTACTTTGTTTTCAAAGCTTGTCATTTTTTTTGGTTAGCCCATTTCCAATTTAATAAACACATGAACTTTCCTTTATACTTCTTGAAAATTCTTGAGAAAATGTCTTCCCAAGGTCATAAAAAATTGGCCAACCCTCACAACAGTCTAGTCCACCACGACCTCATCAAATTGCTTGTCATAACTGAGTTGACAAAACAGGGCAATACATAGGATGAATTCCTCTACCAATTCTCAAGCCCCCATATCACAGTCAAGACCAACAAGAGATCAATTGATTTAGGGGTTGTGTTGACGGGCGTAACTGACACATTGTCAACTGGAAGGATAGACCCGACCCGAGGTTGTCTAATTAACCCAAGTCGTTTGGTATGACCTATCCTGATGATTTTAATGGCTCTGTTAGCCAACTAGGGTCCTAAAGATAGAAAAATGAAATAAACTAACTAAAGAAAATATTCTAACAATCGACACAATAATTACAAATATTTATCTAAGAATGTGAATATACAAATGATTATGAACAATTTATATATAGTTTACAAGGTTTGCATGAAATCTTGCGAAAATGATTGNGACCCGAGGTTGTCTAATTAACCCAATTCGTTTGGTATGACCTATCCTGATGATTTTAATGGCTCTGTTAGCCAACTAGGGTCCTAAAGATAGAAAAATGAAATAAACTAACTAAAGAAAATATTCTAACAATCGACACAACAATTACAAATATTTATCTAAGAATGTGAATATACAAATGATTATGAACAATTTATATATAGTTTACAAGGTTTGCATGAAATCTTGCGAAAATGATTGTTTGATAAAGTTTCTAAATCAAATATGAACTACACTTATTTTTTCTTTTTTTTTTAAGATATTAAACAAATAAATAATAAATGAATATGATTGAAACAGTGACACAAAAACAGTCAAAGTTAATTAATGTAATCATCGTTTCATTCATAAACAACTTTAAATAAAAGAAAATAATGCATCTACTAACCTCTAACTGATCAGTCAACTGAGTTTATCTTCCTTTGTTGTATGATCTCATTCTTGTACTGTTGTTAAGGGAAACCTATAACATAACAATACTAACACTTCCAGAATACATTCAAAGAAGTATTTGATATTGGAGTAAATTAATAACAACATACAGACATCTAATTAAAAATCCTATGATCTTAGGATGATCGATATTTAAGAATGAGAGAAAACTCAGATCTGAATATTGATATTATCCAACATTTAACATTAAGAATAAATTCCAAAATAATCAAATGATAGATCAATCACACATAAAAAATTGGAATAAGAAATTATGGACAACATATAACATTTAACAGTATGAAAACACCATATGATGACAAGATAAATCTAAAAACAACCATAATAACATTCTCATAATACAATAGTAATGAAAGAACGAAATGGAATAAGCATCACATAGGTCTAAAGCCAAAGCTGAATTGTTTTCTCGTATTCTTTCTCAAAAATCGCATGCCCATACTGTGGTCCTGGATTAATTTTGGGGATAATAGATTCTTAAAGATTGAAAAAAATTAATATATAAATGATAACAATTAACCATGTATTGATAAAAAAGACTAAAGATAATTTAAATCAATGCATAATCAATTATTCAAAGAATATGAAGATATTATAATGAAAATAAAACCATTTTACTCACAGGACAAAAGCCATTAAGCAACCTGGAATTCCATATTCTTCTTTGAAAATACTCGTCCATTCTCCCAAAGATTTCAACCATTTGTTACTCCATTTGAAAAGAAGAAAAGTTTACAAAATAAATAATATACAAAAGAGAGAGGATAAAAATCCTCCTCTCAATTTCCTAGATCTCCTTGGCTCTGAACTTGCTCATATATTTATACAATGAATGAACAGTCTGTGCGTCACTAATAATTTCCGCCACCTAAAATTTGCCTCATAAAGAGACACAAATATCTCTCAAATCATGCATGTTTTTGGGAAAATTTCTATGCAAAAGCTAAATGGGTCCATTTGGGAGATGGGTTTTCAACCGTTTCTTCAAATTCCTCACAGTTTGGCTGCAATCAATCCTGCAAAATCGTCTGTCTGATCTTGACACATTTTCAAATTTTTTCTGTTGTTGCTCATAAAATTATTTACAGCAATCCAATATTATTTTTTGATCAATCATCTTAAACGTATTTAGATAACAAAATCAAGCCATGATCAGATTCGTATCAAATATTTGATAATAGAAACATGTGAAACAAAAAGAAACCTAAATTAATAACCTAAAAATTGTGAATAAAACAAAATCTAGAACAATAAAATCAAAAATGAATTTAAACTAACTATAAGTTCTAAACAAACATTGTTTATAACTTCCTTTCAAATATGATCTTAAAATTCTAGAAGTTTCAAATTAATGGAGAAGAGAAAAACATTAATTTTGGTTTTTTTACAAAATCAAACAAATGATAGATAATTCTTTATTATTATTATTTATTTTGAAATGAGATGCAAAATGAAAAAAAATAAAATAAATTAATTAATATCACCAAATGATTTTATGAAAATGAGAAACGAACCAAGAGATTATTTGATGAAGTATTGAACACATTATTCAAAATAGTCAAACTTTCTAATGAGCAAAAGAAAGAACACATAATCATAATTTAAACAAAAGCAAACAGTTGATAAAAATTAACATTTTTTATTTAAATTGAGATTTCTATGTGTGTTTCTAAAATTTTGACATACACTCTTGTAACAAATGTCTCATACTATAGTGAATGTCTTAAGTTTGTCTCAAATCAAGCCAAGGTATGTAACTATTTGAAAAGGTTGATTATGTAGCTCATTATAATTATCAAGATTATAATGGGGGCCCTTTAAATTTTGTAAAAATTTAGGGGGAGTTGTTGGGGCCCAACAAATGGCGACTTACTAGGTGAAGCAGTTATCTCTGATCTGATAAGATTTCATCTCAGGAAGAAGAGAATAAGACTTGAAAAAAGATTTAAGCTCCCTGAAATAAATTCACTCTAAGACCATATAGTATTAGGATAAGCTCAATGTTATAACCAGAAAATAGAATTTTCTTTGCAGGAGATTATAACCTGGAATAATGTCTTAATCAAAGAGTCACAATGTTTATAAAAGAACTTCAATATCGTTGATAGAGCCACTGCTTCTAGCAGGCATCCATAGCCTCGGTAGGGATGTAATTTAACCCACTCAAATGCTTTAATCCCATCCAATAGTTGTATCCACATGATGTATACTTCCATAAAAGTTGATTTAATAGCATATACCAGCTACCTCTTGACCTGACATTGCTTCGCTGCCAGCCGGCCTGTTCAGTACCCTGACGAAGTTGTCTTGGTATCATGTGTGCATTTACCCACTGCCACCGAGCCTGTTCAGTACCCCGACGGATTTACACACACTTCCCACACTTAAGTGCTTCCTACCCTCTTATGCCACTTTTAAATAATAATACAATTATAGATTTCTTGATGACAAAGAGAACGGGGTGATACTGGAGGTTAATTGAAATACAGGTGAATAGTTAATCATGTTATTTATTTTCTTTCAAAACTGGAAGTTTTATCATGGTTTAGAGATTTTTGATTTCCTTTAAGAAATCATCTGGAGAATAGGGAAGCACTTAAAAGTGATTCCTTAAGAATATGGACAGCGTAAAAAGTTTAAAGATCATCATAATTCTCAAATATTTAAACCATATCTCTGGTGTAATACTCTGGCAAAGACAATTTGAGGACAAAATGAAAGTGAAAATTGACTTAAAAATCAATTGTCTAAGTGGTATCTTAATATCATGACCTCTTTGAACTATTTCAATTTGCTTGAAAAACACAAGTCTTAAAATAAATTCTTCCTTTGACAATAACTCTTTGATCAGAAATATATTGATTCAAAAAGACAAATAAGAAGAAAACTCATTCAAGGCAATCAAAGAAACAAAAAACACACAACAACCCAGATCAAATTTTATTAATGGGACTCAGAATCAGAAGTACACAAAATCAAAATAACAAAAGAAAACTTTTTGGGAAACGATTTTGGCCAAAGATAAACTTGAGCTTTTGGATCCACTATCATCTCACTGTAAAATAAAGGAAGAACTAAATCATATAAAATATCATGTGTAAGCAAGTTCTTTTCTTAAGATAGTGATGCATGAGATGCTACTTTGACCAAGCATTATTATTAAAAATAAAAAAGACTAAAAGAAAATAGAAAATTTCTTATTAAGATGAGTGCAGTCCTACTCGTGGCACCTTGGGTCAGGGTTGAATTGATAGTTCAAATTTACTTATCTCTTTACTTTCCATTTAAAATTTACATGATGATACTGTGCTTTTGAAAAGAAATATTCAACGAAACGTAGAGAGAAAAATATTTAAAGTGGACTTCCCTGGAAACATTCATATTATGGTTCTCTTGGTGTGCCCACGTGTGTTCATAACTGCATTATTACAAAGAGAAACACTGAGAAATAAAACTAAAAGAAAACCTACTCCTAAACCTACTCGAACTACTAAACAAATCAAAATACTAAGTAAAATCGTATTTCCAATGCAACCACAAGAGCATCTTCAATCCTGCAAGGCATAGAAAGTCAAAAATCAGAATTAAGGAATGTAGTATTTGCATATACAAAATAAATATGCCATGCTTACCTCCTATATATTCTTTTAAAAACAAAACAAGCACGATATTACCATTCTTTTGAAACTTCTTGATGTATGAATCCTCCAACCATTCTGCAATCTGGTCGTGATATGGGTTATAATGGCATGGAAGAGTGTAAGTAAGTTTGGAAAACTTGTCAATATTATGGGGACCTGACATAACCATCAACCAAGGCCAATCTGCCCCATCCTTCTGACAATTCTTCAAGTGTTCATCAATTTCTTCACATGGAGGATCTAAAAAAATCATGTAATGCTTACTTCCTAGATATTTAGGTAGAAACAAAGCAAGTACAACTTTACCTTTATTATGAAGATTTTTTAGATACGAATCTTCAAGCCATTCTAAGATCCCGTCATAAAAATTAGGATGCAAACTATGACTTTGATGAAATTGATATATCAATGGAGAACACATCATAAGAGGATTCATGAAATCAATTATATTATTGGTTTGAATGCTTCCTTTGATGAGATTGATTGTTTCAAAATCTGAAGCATAAACATTAAAATTTGAACTAATCAAAGAACGAATAGAATATTTGATTTCCATAAGAATAAGTGCATTGTATTTTTCAACAATAAATCACATAAAATCATCTTGCAACATGTCATTTTTCCATGCGAGTGACGAAAGTGAAAGAGCATCAAATTCAACTTCATAAATGTTATGTTTGGAATTAATTTCACCAAATTTTGGCATATCAAAAAGATTTGATTGTGATGGCAAAGAGTAAGATAATGTGGGTAAAGTATCAAGTCCACCGGAATCTAGGAAGAGATCAGGATATAAAGAGTAAAAGGAATCAGAAATGAGCACATGGAAAGAATATCTTGAGCTATGATATTTAACAATGGTATTCTCAAGACATTCCTCTTTACTTTCCTTAAAACTTTCACTTTGTTTTGGTGATAAATTATTCAACATAATATGATCATCTAAATTTGTCTCTTGTATGATAGATAATTCAAAACTTTCATGACAAACATATGATATTTCTTTTGGATAAGGTATGATTTGTAGATGAGGGTTTAAGGTTTCTTCTTCCAATTGTAGATCTACATCTCTAATCAGTTTCATTGGAATGTTAGAATGCTTAAGATCATTTTCGTCACCTAAGTGTTCTTCAATAACTGAATTTAAGTATTGACTAGAGCAAGAATTAGAAAAATATGGACATTCGCCTTGAACCAACATCAAATAATTTTCCACGATAGTGGAGGACTGAATATACAATGCTTCATAGGAAAAACTAGTTTGATTGTCAGTAAGAACCTTTTCAATAGATTTTACCTCCTTTGTTTGTTCAAAATTTTCGAATGGATTCCTCTCATCCTGCAAACAAAAATATTCTCACACTTGAGTGATATGATATGGATCTGATTCATCATTCACGATTGAATATGACTGGATGAAAGGGACGCAAGAATCGTAGAGGAGATTCAGCACAAATGACATGTCATCCGGATTAAATTTACAGACAACATGATGGGTTATTGTTGAAAACACTTTTAGAGATGAATTGTAATTGATTAGCAAAGTCTGAAATTCTTCACATAATTGATCGTAATCATAGATTTCAAAAGCATCTAAAAATTCCTCTACAAATTGAAACCAATAAAAAATGTGATATGATGGAAAAGACTCAAACCAATATTTAATCCGACCCCTGAAAGTAAAAGAGAACAATCTACACAAAACTTTTAAATCAGAAATATCATGTTTGATGCATTTACACCAAAACTTGTTAAGGTGGTCTTTTGCAGTTACATCCCCCTCACCATCAAAGGTGAGTTTGGACAAGAGAGAGACTGTCTTGTTGGGAATATAATTTAATGAGAAGTGGAAAGCATGTTCCAACACAGTGATTTGGGGAGACATAAAAAATTAAGAAATGAAGCAGTTGACTCCAAATAGTTAGCTTGTCATCTAACCTTCCTTTTAGTGCAGATGACACGGAAGAAGAATTTATAAATTTGGAATTATGACGGGTTGAGGGATAAAACTTTTAACCATTAAATTTACCTCGACCCTCCTTCTAGCGCCATTTGTTGATGGGTGTAAGTGACACACCGTCAACTGGAAGGATAGACCCGATTCGGGGTTGTCTAATTAACCCAAGCCGTTTGGTATGACCTATCCTGAAGGGTTTAATGGCTTTGTTAGCCAACTAGGGTCCTAAAGATAGAAAAATGAAATAAACTAACTAAAGAAAATATTCTAACAATCGACACAATAATTACAAATATTTATCTAAGAATGTGAATATACAAATGATTATGAACAGTTTATATACAGTTTACAAGGTTTACATGAAATCTTGTGAAAATGATTGTTTGATAAAGTTTATGAATCAAATATGAACAACACTTATTTTTTTTAAGATATTAAACAAATAAATACTAAATGAATACGATTGAAACAGTGACACAAAAATAGTCAAAGCTAATTAATGTAATCATCGTTTCATTCATAAACAACTCTAAATAAAAGAAAATAATGCTTCTACTAACCTTTAACTGATCAGTCAACTGAGTTTATCTTCCTGTGTTGTATGAGCTCCTGCATGTATTGTTGTTAATGGAAACCTATAACAGAACAATACTAGCACTTCCATAATACATTCAAAGAAGTATTTGATATTTGAGTAAATTAATAACAACATAAAGACATCTAATTAAAAATCCTATGATCTTAGGATGATCAATATTTGAGAATGAGAGAAAACTTATATCTGAATATTGATATTATCCAACATTTAACATTAAGAATAATTTCAAAAATAATCAAATGATAGATCAATCACACATAAAAAAAAATGGAATAAGAAATTATGGACAACATATAACATTTAACAGTATGAAAACACCATATGATGACAAGCTAAAGTTAAAATCAACCATAATAACATTCTCATAATACAACAGTAATGAAAGAATGGAATGGAATAAGCATCACACAGGTCTAAAGCCAAAGATGAATTGCTTTCCCATATTCTTTCTCAAAATCACATGCCCATACTGTAGTCCTGGAATAATTTTTGGGATAATAGATTCTTAAAGATTGAAAAAAAATAATATATAAATGATAGCAATTAACCATGTATTGATAAAAAAAAAGGCTAAAGCTAATTTAAATCAATGCACAATCAATTATTCAAAGAAAATGAAGATATTATAATGAAAATAAAACAATTTTACTCACAGGACAAAAGCCATTAGGCAACCTGGAATTCCATATTCTTCTTTGAAAATACTCGTCCATTCTCCCAAATATTCCAACCATCTGTTACTCCATTTGAAAAGAAGAAAAGTTTACAAAATAAATAATATACAAAAGAGAGAGGATAAAAATCCTCCTCTCAATTTCCTAGATCTCCTTGGCTCCGAACTTGCTCATATATTTATACAACGAATGAACAGTCTGGGCGTCACTAATAATTTTCGCCACTTGAAATTTGCCTTGTAAAGAGACACAAATATCTCTCAAATCGTTCATTTTTTGGGGAAAATTTATATGCAAAAGCTAAATGGGTCTATTTGGGAGATGGGTTTTCAACCGTTTATTCAAATTCCTCATGGTTTGGCTGCAATCAAACCTGCAAAATCGTTTGTCTGATCTTGACACCTTTCCAAATTTTATCTGTTGTTGCTCATAAAATTATTTGTAGCAATCCAATATTATTTTTGGATTAATCATCATGAACGTATTTAGATAACAAAATCAAGCCATGATCAAATCCATATCAAATATTTGATAATAGAAACCTGTGAAACAAAAAGAAACCTAAATTAATAACCTAAAAATTGTGAATAAAACAAAATCTAGAACAATAAAATCAAAAATGAATTTAAACTAACTATAAGTTCTAAACAAACATTGTTTATAATTTCCTTTCAAATATGCTCTTAAAATTCTAGAAGCTTCAAGTTAATGGAAAAGAGAAAAACATTAATTTTGGATTTTTTACAAAATCAAACAAATGATAGATAATTCTTTTATTATTATTATTATTATTATT
>JASDQU010947476.1:17368-33982 GCA_032191745.1 Picea mariana
TCCCAGGTTTGTCTTTTCCAAAAGGCATGGGTCTTGGGGCATCTGGGAGTACCGTGTATAGGTATCCGGATTGGGTGTAGATGAGTTCGAACTGTTGGGTCTTGCTAATGGCTTCTTCTTCAGTTTGGGGAAAGGTGGTGGCCACATCTTTGGCAAGGAGGGAAAAAAGTGATTTGAGGAACCAATTGAGACATTGTTGGGGAGTAGCATCAACTTTGCAGAGGCTACGTTGCCGACACCATTCATGGATGTGGTCGGAAATATGTGTAGAGGCAATTTGTTTGAAATCTGAGAGTAGTTCAAGGCCATTGTCATGACAAACAAGTAATTGAAAGAAGGTCAAAAATTCTTTGTCCAAGCTTTCAAAATTTGCGTGGGACCCATATTTTTCTTCAACATACCATTTGGCAGATGGGCCAGTGAGTGTACTTTGAAATAACCTCAATCAGATGGAATCATCCATGATGTTCTTCGAAGAACACCATAGGTGAAATGTCATGATATGGTTGGCAGGATCATCTCCTGCTTTTCCTTCAAACTTGGGGATGTCTTAAGGGAGTTTGGTAGGCATTGCAAGCCATGTGGGGTTGTGCAATATGGGATCATTGGTGAGTTTAGTCAGATTTGGTATGTTGATGGAAGATAAATATGGCATATGGGGTGGTGGCGTAGGATTAGTTTTGGCCATAGTGTGAGTGTTATGAGTACCTGACCCTTGGAGGGGACTAGGTGGGTTTGTACTTCCCCCTTGAGAGGAAGTTGCCCCCCCGCTTCGGTGTAAAGGAGAGAGAGTGGAAGGTGGAGCTTGGGAATTGGACCTAAGTAAGGTGGAACCAAGCAAAGATGATCCCAAGACAGTGGCACTCACAGGAGTGTGAGAAGGTGGAGTCGATGAGTTGGCAAGACTAGGAACTCCTTCTAGAATAGGAGGGAGATTTAGAAATCGTCTGGAATGACGGGGGTTCTATGGGTCCCCTATGATGTCCGACTATATGAGTGAATGTGTGTGAATGGTGGTGAGAGAAATAAATAAACAAGAGTCTTTGCTGCAATTTTTAAACTTTACACGATATATATCCAAATCAAATGTAATAAAAAAGGCATCATACATGAAGTGTTTTGATAAAAAATCATATATGTGGATAGGTGGATTTTGTCCATGTGTGGGAAGAAAGAAAACAAATGCTTGTGTCCTAAAAGACATAACGTCCTTCCTCTCAAAAGAGCACTGGACCTTCCAATAGCACTCGATAGTGGGGTATGAAGCCACCAGAAGAGAAACTAGTGAAGGATGAAGCAATCAATTATACTGAGGGGTAGAGGGGCCATATCCCAAAAGAACTAGCGATATTTCCTAATAGCCACACAAAATCTGATCAAGGTGCAATTGTAGCCCACAATTTCCACCTGGGTATATGTCTTAAAATTTGTTCACTAGGTACCTCGGTCAAAGTGCAACATTTAGATTTTCGGCCTAAGAAATGGGTCACGGGCTAGATCATGTCCAAGAGGTGGGTGGCTCAAGGGGGGATGAACAGAACAGCCGAACCTCGACCTTCAATCCTTCATGGGTATCTCCCTGCCTTATGGTGTTAGGAACACTTGACTTCGAGGATTTAAAGTTCCCTATTTGACAACTTCTATTTTTTTGAAAATATGAGAACCAGATAACGGAGAGTTATTTGGATGCCTATCCATGAAATCCTACCTGAACTAAAAGATTTCTTTTGGCACCTCCTGTGGAGGAAAACTTAGTGAGTTTCTAGAAGAATTTTAGATGTGGTTGTTTGAGAGATTAGGGGTGTGAGCCAATCTCGTTGAAATTAAGTGGGAGTGGATAGTTTCGTCAAGAAAAGGGTGGGGTGTTTCGGAATTCCTTTGGAGGAAACTTACTCCAACATCCACGTTTTGAGATGAAAACTATGTGAGTGAGAAGTGACTTTTGTGTGTGAATGAGTGAAAGTGTGCCAAATTTTTAATGAATTAGGCGTCACCTTGTTGCATGTGAATTTCACTTGGTCCTTACAAGTCTTTGATTATCTATTTATCTAAATTTCATTGGTACAACCTTGTGGACATGTGGGTCCTTTACTATTCCTTTAACTCCCTAATGTGATTTAATCTAAGAAATCTTTGAAACTATCCTAGATTGTGATCATGTGGGCATGTATGGGCCCATTACAAAAACTTTAAACTTCCCTCGTGATTTAATCTAGGAAAGTAAATTTCAACACTATCCTACCTTTGTAGCTTGTGGGCATGTATGGGCTCGTTACAATCTTGAGATGTGTTTTGAAAAATAAACTAAGAGGAGTCTCGAGGGGGCTATTGTCCTCTCCTAAATATTTTATCTTTTTAAGGGAGATGAAATTGTCTTTCAACCTCTTTCTGATTCTCAAGATCGCTTTAGGGTGCAAGAGAAGAGCATACTCACATTTGATATCCAATTTCTAGTCCCAATGCAAGTTTTATATGTGATGTAGAATCATTCCAACTTTTAGTCAAAGCAAGCCATCCATGTGGCGAAATAAAAAGAAAAACGAGGAAAAATAATGATTTTGAACCCCTAAGTGCCTATGTGTTTTGACTAATCCCTTTATATGAGAGGGAATGTAAGTGTGGTGCAAATTAAAACAAGCATGGAATCATCTGTAAGAAGGTTATGGGTCTTCAATAGATCATAAAAAAGCTTACAATGTGTGCGTTTATGCATAGGTGCACAGGTTTTAGACTAGACAGAGGCGCTCTGAGCACCAATGTGTGAACTGAAAAAGAATTTTGAGTGCAGGTGTGCAGAAGGCACTGAGTAATGCAGTGATGTTGGCGCACGTGCGCACGATGCATGACTATGGGCCAATAAACCCATGCACAACTATCACATGGACATGAAGAAAATTTTGGATGGAATTCTCTCAACTCAGTTTTGAATTTGATGTTTTGTAAGTCGGCTTGGGCCAGTTATGGTACCTATAGATTAAATAAGTAAAAAAGAAGAGCTAAAATAACACAAGTGGGGTAGGAAATTGATACCTTTACCTAGTGGAGTCGCCAATCTATTGCACCTCTTTTGTCACCTAAACGAGAAAAACAGAGGTGCTTACAAGCTTAGTTGGGTTAGCTAAGCAAGACAGTGTTAAAGGAAATGGTTAGAAGAATAAACATAAAAGACTAAGCTAAGAATTTAACTAGGAAAGGAAAAAAAACGATTAAACTATTGTGCATAAGGACATAAGAACAAGAAACAAAGAAGACTCATGTCACCAATGGAAATGATTGTATTAGTGAAAATAAAACACCAAAGAGAAAGGGGACTTTGGGTCCCTTCTTCCTCCAAGGGAGGGCTCTTGGACCCCCAAGATTGAGCTCTTATTACAACTTGAAAACTTGAAAGAAATGGTGAAAGAATCCCAAGATAACCCACTCAAAAGGTGATGTGGATTGCCCAAATGGAATGGTGCTAGTATGCTCTTGATGAGAAAAGAGGTTTCCCCAAGAGAATAGTAGCAGCATAACCTTGCAAATGAATTCCTTGAAAATGTAGTGCACCCATGGCCTTGTTTTATAGCACCACTTTGAGGTATTGTGCAACCAACTTTTAGTGTGAAAAGGGGTTGTTTAGGGCACCTTTAGGTCTTTGACCAGCCACCCAGCCAGATCCAGCTAAGATTTGGATATCAAATCGACTTGGAAGCTAAACCAGAAGTGGGTGGGAGGCTGACCAACATCATAAATGCATCATTCGTAGGTGTGTGTGACATTTAGCGTCCACAGTCGCACATCGTGCACATGTGCGCTTTTCCTACGTTTCTTGATGGTGCATGTGCGCGTGCACCCTGTATAGTCATAGCGCATCCAGATTTTGTAACTGGTTGTATTGTTTTGGACCTTTTGGAAATGATTTTTTTGGTAATTTTGGTCCATGGGTGAACTGATAGCTGTTTGAAGATGCTAGATTCCTGTAACCATTTGCGGATGAAATTTCAGTGATAACAGCCACCTTGTGGAAGCTTAGTCCCCCATCACTCTTTCTTCATGGTCAGTCTACATGCAACGATGTTTACTCTTTATCAATGTTATGCATATTACATATACAAAAATAGTCTCCTGGCCTTTAACACTTAGGCTCTCTGGCCTAATAAACACATAATCCCACCAACTTATCAATACTTGGCTCATCTGCCTACAAAATATGATTTACAATTCATAAACATGATTACAACAGGGATCATCCTTGGGGATATTACATCAGGTACAACAGTTCATGGAGCGTCTGATCAAGGCTCGAGCAGTTTTGTAGCGGTTAAGTGTCAAAATAGTCAAGTATCGAGCACAGGTAGTAGAATTAAAAGAAATCCTTACGGCCCTGATGGACCAACATAGGTTCTCGTATTTCAACACATGCGAGGAACTCTTAGTCAAACGGTCATAGTTTGAGAAGAGTCATCCACTTCAGTGAAACTATTTGATGATTCTTAGAAGACAGAGAGATGGAAGCACCATGTGGCGATGTTTTGTTTTACTTAGCTTGCAATTTTGATAGATATTTTTAGTGAATGATTCATTATAAATAGGAGGGCTGACCTTCTAGTAAAATTCGATGGTTTTGGCAAAGACCCTTATTTTTGGAATTGTAAAGAATTATTTCGGAACTACCTTAATTGAGAAGTCATGGTTAGGACCAGAGACAAACTTTTGTTTTCATCAAAGGCATTGTGGGATTGGATCTAACGAGGAATTATTTCCTACTTTATTTCATGAATGGATGTTGTAATGAGTAAGAGTTTCTGAATTTTTTGATAAGTTAGTTGTTTCAATATTTTTGTAATTCTTGTCTCTAATGATGAAGGAAAATCATTTTGTTAATGTGTGATTAATTCCAGAGCTAAGGAAACTATTTTTATTTCCATTGTTTTATTGCATGTGTGTTTTCTTTCGATAATTGTATCTCAGTCAATATTTGAAATACCAGAAGTTAATGTATTAGTACTAGGCTTGTCACATGTGTGAATATATTTTTCTGCATGCTTGAGCACAAGGGTTACCCAAGATTAGCCTTCTTCAGTAGTTAAGATCCCCCCTTTTACCAGATGGTTTATACTAGCACACATATTTTTATCAGACCCATCTAATAAAGAGAACGTTCAAACTGAAGGAGGAACTTTCATAAGAATATATCATGTAAATAACTACGTAAAGCCCATCGATAAATTGGTTGGATCGAAATATATGGAGAAACATTCCACCATCAAATGTTGCAATTGGGCCTCTGTGGCGGGTTTGGTTCCTACTGTTGAGTTAAGTGGATCTAGGACCCCTCAATAGAATTGGCACTAGAAGGAGGGCATGTTGAATGAATGGATAATAATATTTCTGATATAATATTTCACACAACCCATAGATTCAAAACAGCCCACATGCATGGCTAGTCATTCTCAAGACAACCCACATACACTGAATACTCCTAAAATTAGTAACTCACCCCACCAAGAGGAAGAACATCTATTCCCTGAAATACCTTATGCTCATCCCTATGAGGAGTTGAACCAGTTCAAAAGAATCACAAGAGCTTATGCCCAGGAAATTGGATCACTACTATTATCTCTGTTACTTCCTCATAGAAAACAAGTAAGCAGACCAATATTCGACACCCCCGACTAGGTTTTTTTTCACAGAGTAGAAGACCTGATATATTTCTCCCTCACATATATTGAACATCCCCTTAATCTGATCCTCGAAATACTAGCTAGTAACTACTCTAATCCTAATGATTTTGAATCTGACGAGGAAGGGTTTAACTCGGATCACTCAACTTCGGAGTTGGATGACATGGAGGATAACAATGATCATAGTGAATAGAGGGGAAACCCACCTAAAAATAATCAACCATGGTTGACTAGAGATGCTCTGAAAATCCCAAGATGGGTACATAACCTCCCTTGACATCCAAAAAATATACCTCCCAAGTTCAACCCTGAAACCTCTAGATTGCCTGAAGAACACATTAAAAATTCCATGCTAGCTATTAGACTGATGAATGTCCAACATGAGGATGTAGTATGTAGGATTTTTCCCTATACCTTTGATAATTCAGCCTCAGCGTGGTATTTTAACTTTTCTGTAGGGTCCATAACTAGTTGGATGAATTTTCAAAAGGATATTTTAGACAATTTTGCAGAAGAAACCACTACAAGAGCTTTAATGGCTGAATTGTTCATTTCCACCATGAGTTCAAAAGAAAAGGTTACAGACTTCAATCAACAATTCACCACTATCCTAAACAAATTTCAACCCGAAGCTAAACCCACTAAGGAGTTGCAAATCGAAGTATATGTTAATGCTCTCCCTGCTTCTATTTCCATGTTTGTAAAAAGGGATGCCAAGCATACCCTAGTTGAAAATTTTGAGGAAGCCAAAAAAAATGAATTCCAAATGAAGGGATGCAAAGAGGGCCAGGTATCACTAGTTAAGAAGGAATCTCAACCTCCACCCATAACAAGGCTCTTGTTGACTAGACCCCCAGGGGAAAAAATAGAACAAGGTCCCAAAAATGGAAGTGGAGACATAGAAGACCTACAATGGATGATAAAGAAGTTGTCGAATGAAATCGTAGAAATGAAAATAAGTGCAAGGGAAGGAAACCAAGGCCAAAGTCCATATAAACCCTTTTTGAAAAGAAACCCACCGTTCAAAGAAATTTAACCTCCCCCAGCTAACTTAAACATCGACCTGGGAAATGTAGCATCCAACTCCTTTTGTACTTATCATCAAGAGAAACATTCTAAAAGAGACTATCCACAATGGGTGCATTCTATGAATTTGATGGCCAATCAGTTCCTAGATGAAGTTTCCCTTACCGAACAATCAAGCGAATCAACGATGAATATTTTCGATTAGGAGGAAGTTGACCCTCCAGAAGGAACAACCATGTTGTTGTGGGATCATGACTTGCCAATTCCTTTCAATGATATATTTGAGGTTAAATAACCACCCGTTGATGTTTTGGTTGTGAAAACGTGAAGTAGGGGTCATCCGATCTCAAATGAACTTACCATTGCCCAAACTTCGAGATGAAAACAAACATCTGATCACTTGAAAGCACCTTTTGTCTCCCAAATAAATACTATAAACATCCATACATGAGAATCACCCAAGATAGACTACAACGTAGCAGAAGATTTGAAATGATTGAAGGAAAATGTATCGGTCATGGACATGTGTAGAATCCCCCAGCAAAAGGACTTTCTGTTACAAGCCTTGAAGTTATTAGAAACTCCTATAACAAGCACTGACCAAGGGGAAAATCCAACCCCCACATATCTAAAAAGTAAACCAAATGTGAACGATTTATCTATAGATAAAAAGGGAAATCCTTTTGTCCCACCATTCATTATAACATTTGAATTCTTCAACAGAAACCTGCATAATTGTGTAGTTGAATTAGGGACATCCTCTAATGTTATGTTTTTATCTATTTGCAAAAAACTAAATGCAATCCCTCTCAAAAGTGACAAACACAATATACAATTAGACGAAACTCAGGTAAAATTTATTGGAAAAATCAAGGATGTCATGATCAGAATGGATACACACCTGAAATGTGTTCAAGTGATTGACATCATTGTAGTGGATATACCAGAATATTATGGTATGATACTTAGTTGAGATTGGTCCAAAAAGTTGAATGGATACTTTAGCACAAACTGGGCTCACCTTTGGTTTCCATTAAAGGGACATGCAAACATGATTAGTATCGATAGGAAAAGTTATATCAAACATAATGTGACTGAATTGGAGGCATTCAATGAACCCTCATCGATAGATTTCCCCATGCTAGGAAACTACTCCTGCAATTCTGATTTCAACAATTTCTCCCCTCTCTCATCTGATGTACCTCTTACTCAGATCTGTGAAATGACTTTTCAAGTGAATCTACTAGTAGCAGCAGAAGAAACCCTCTTTTGTCAAGAACCTCTATTGGAAACCACATAAAAAATAGGTGGAGAAAAGGAACTTAGTAGGCATGGAGAAGTTGATGATTCTCGCTTACAAGTTTGGACCTTGTACTTTGATGGGTCTAAATCACAAAAAGGGTCGGGACCAGGGTGTATCCTCATTGACCGAAAGGGGAAAAATATTTTCCTATCCTATAGACTGGAATTTGAATGCACTAATAATAATGCTAAGTATGAAGCTTTAGTGCAAGGACTGAAGAAATCCATAGACTTAAACATTAAATAACTAAAAGTTTTTGGATACTCTAAAGTTATCGTTAGGCAAGTAAAGAATACTATATATTGCAACTCTCCCCACCTGAGGAATTATCAACAAGAAGTGTACAGGCTAATAGAATATTTTGAATCCTTCAACATTACGATGATCCCCAGAACAAAGAATACTCTTGTTGATTCCCTGGCCATTTCTGCCTCAAGGCTATCCCCTTTAGAATACTGTAAAGCCTCCCGGTTCACTATGGAACTGTTGTACAAACCATCAATGCCCAACAATATTTCTAATTGGAAGGTCTTTGAAGGAGATGAAAAAATTGTAAACATCTTAACTAATCAAGAAAATTTTAAATACCTGGATATTGACGATGAGGTTTTCCAAGAGAAACTAGTAGAAACCAACCCCCTTGAACAAAGAGGTGAAACAAACCACTCTAGTAACAAACCAAAGTATCACACAATACCGAAGGGGGTAGCCAATTTGGAGAGCCTCCTTGACTTAAGGGAAAGATTTAAAGGGTCAACAAACACAAAGACATGGAGCTCATGTTCCATATACAATACTATAAATCTAGGAACCCTGAAAAACCCTAAGAATATAAATCTAGGCAAGACAGTATCTAAAGAAGAAAGGAAAGCCTATCTCAAGCTCTTCAAATAATATCAAGATGTTTTTGCGTGGTCCTACCAGGATCTAAAAATTTATGACACTCGTATTATCCAACACACAATCCTGTTAAAACCCATAGTAAAACCCTTCCAACATAAGCTCTGGAAGTACCACCCATCCTTAGAGCCCCTCATGTGTCAGGAGTTAAAGAAATTACTAGATGCTAAAATTATCTTTTAGGTTAGACACTCTGCCTGGGTAGAAAATTTGGTTCCTTTCAGGAAAATGTCTGGGGAGATCCTCCTGTGTGTGGATTTCAAAAACCTCAAAAGAGCATAAAAAAAGGACAAATACCCAGTCCCACTGATGGAACAACTATTGTAGACTGTGTCTGGTTTTGAGAGTTTCTCCCTGCTAGACGGTTTTTCAGGTTACAACCAGGTTCTATTTTTAGAGGAAGGCCGATTGAAAACTACCTTTTGAACCAAGTGGGGAACCTTTTCTTATAAACACATTCCCTTTGGGTTAATTAATGCAGGGGAAACCTTCCATAGGGCCATGAATGTGGATTTTCAGGGATTAACCAACAAGTGTGTAGTAGTTTATTTGGATGACGTGACCGTGTATCCAAATAATAGAGAAGATCACATCCAACATATAACCCAAATTTTTGAAAGGTGTAGAAAATGTGGTATATCTTTAAACCCTAAGAAAACTATATTTGGTGTCGAGGAAGGGAAATTACTAGGTCATATTATATCTCAAGCAGGAATTTGCATAGACCCAGAATGAATTAATGCAATAACTCAACTTCCCTTACCCCACAATAGAAAAGATATGCAATCCTTCTTTGGAAAAATCAATTTTATGAGGAAGTTCACCCTCGATTTCACTGAAACTATCCAACTCTTACAAAAAATGATCCACAAAGATGTTGAATTTAAGTGGGATGACGAACGAAAAAGTTCTTTCAGCAATATTAAGACTGCAATATCTCAAGATTCAGTGTTGCAAAGTCTCGACTTTAGAAAATATTTTTTCCTCTATACTTTTTCCTCTGACCAATATTTAGCTGCAGTATTAGCTCAGAAGGATGATGAAGAGGCGTCACTATCATTTATGAGAACTAATCTCCAAGGGGATGAACTAAATTACCTTTCTATGGACAAACAAGCTTATGTGGTGTACAAAGAAGTAAAACACTTCAGATCTTACATCCTAAAAAATCACACCAAAGTCATTGTGCCTCATCCTGTAGTATGATCACTATTCACCCAACAAGAGATGGGGGAAAGAAGAGGAAAATGGATAGAAGTTTTCCAAGAATTTGATCTAGATATAAAACCTTCCAAACTGGTTAAGGGACAGGGATTGTGTAAACTGGTCGTTGAAGCCCAAGACCAGGTAAATGGAGACTCTGGGTGGGAGAATGAATTGGAGTTATAGTGTAGTGAATATTTTTATGTTCCACCAGGGAAGGAGTCTTGGTATGGGAAACTAAATTATCTCCTACATCACGATACTTTCCCAAAAAACCTAAACCCTAAGGAAAGGATAACTCTCAAAATAAAATCTACACAATATCGCCTCATAAATTTGGTGCTCTTCCATTTGAATTATGATGGGGTAATTTTGATATGTCTCGAACGTGAAGATGTAGAAAAGTTTTTGAAGGAGCTCCACGATGGTCCCGCAGGTGGACACTTCACTGGGAATACCACCGCTCACAAGATACTAAGATCCAGCTATTACTGGACTACTCTATTTTGAGACAATCATACATATGCTAGAAAATGTAAAACTTGTCAAATAAGTGCAGGGAGGGAAAAGAGAGAAACTGTCCCACTCCAACCAGTGGCCATATCCATAAAATTTGAGCAGTGGGGGTTAGATGTCATAGGATAAATTACACCGAGTTCTTAAAAACAACATAGAGACATACTGACTTCTACGGACTATTTCACGAAATGGGCAGAGGCCATCCCTCCGACTCTGTTGACCCTTGGTTATGGAAGGAAGTGAGAAAAAGGTGAAAAGTGAACTGTGTGGAAGAAACAATGACTGTTATTGGGTCGAAGTGAGCAAAAGAGTAGAAACGATAGAGAAAAGTTCGAGGAAGCAAGTTGTTGGATGAGGAAACCGAGGATGATAGATCAGCAAGGAAGAAGGATCGTGGACAACTCAGCAAGCGGAAAAATCCACCATTAGATGCTTTGGAGCACCACATGAGAAGGAAGGAAAGATAGGCTGATGAAGCCCTAAAAATGTGGGTCAAGTTGACCTAGGGTTTTAGACACCTAGGGTTTTAGTATCTAGGGTTTTGACACCTAGGTTTCGGCCTAAGGATGTCGGTGAGATATTGTAATGTATAAATAAAGGTCAAGAGGACCTAGGTTGGGTTGTTGTCATTGTTTCTAGTATTGATATAGATGTATTTTTGATGTGAGTGACTATTATCGTACGAGAGAGAAGTGTCGAGTGAAGATCCTTCTGGTATTGTAAGATCTTCAGCTGGGTGTGAAGATCAACCCTACAGCTGGGTGCACAGGGAGGGGAGAGATAGAGAGAAGAGACAAGATATGCTAGTTAGGAGCACAAATCAAAATTGTATGCTTTCATATTAATATATCATAAAACACAGTTCTATGGATGTAGCCCTAGAGAGAGGGTGAACCACATATATTTGTCTTGTGTGTGTGATTGATGCTGTGTTATTTTTCCTTGATATACTGTTATTGCATTGTTGTGATAGATCTTATAAATGTATGGAATAGATCTAAGACTGATAAGTGATATATGCATGTTGTATTGTTATGGTATTGGATCCACTTGATATTTCCCTTGGTTGTAGACATCTCTGTCCTTCAATCCATCCATAGTTTCTTCGGGTGACACTACATCTGCTTCACAGGTGTAGTTGAAAGGGCTTGTTGGTGTGCTCTTGGAGCTAAACCCTAGGTCTGGCCCTATGCCAACAAATGGTTCTTTTGTTGAGACAGGAATATTCATGAGGGAATTTCAAGGTGGTTCCCATCAAAGATAGATATTCAAAAGTCTATAGAGGATCAAGAAAAGGACTTCGCTGAAGCCCAGAAGAAGAACCCTAGTCTTAGTACAGAGGATTGGTTGGAGAGACATATTTTTACTGATATACACGAGATATTCTTTGGAGGAATCCATCAAGAACTATATGAGTGGTTAGCCAGGTTGGCAGATACCTAGTTTGAGGTCAGATCTAGAACTCTTATAGTTTGTACGTCGGTGTTGATAAAAAAGGTCAAGAGAGTTGATAACACCGTGTCGAGAGCAGTGGATCATTGGTTCAATAGCAGCATTGGAGGCTACATCACCGAGTTTGTTGTTGATAGAGTAGAGTCATACAACCAGGCCAAAAGATATTTTTTCAAGGGACCCAGAGGAATTTTTTTACATTTTCTAAAGTTGAGAATCAAGATGCTATTTCATGAGAAGAACATATTGAAGATATAGTAGATCGATCGGACTTGAAAAAGATAATGTTTAAGAATTCAGACAATGACAATGACATAGAGGCTGGACATACGCACAGTGTAAAAATGTTTAGAGAAGTGCATCTTGCGAACCTATTCAAGCAGAACTATGAAGATGAGGGTTTCTAAAGTGGAGAAGAAGCAAACCTGACAAATGAAGAGCATTAAGAACCTGTTGGGATAGAATAAGAGGAAGCTGAAGAACTTTGCCAAGACAAGCTAGAAACCTCAGGAACTATGTAGATTATTGAAGTAAGTTCTATTATCCCTCATGTTGATTCAGTAGTATTAAGCAATCAAAGTAATCCAATCCACCAGAGCATCCAAAGCACCGTCACTATTATTCCACCACATACTCAGTCAGGAACCCTAGGAAGATCTATGGCAGATGAGATGAGGCTTCCCATCTTTAGGGGAGATGGATCTGAAGATCCTGATTAGCACTGGTTCCTATGTGAAACCATATGGAATATTAAAAATGTCACCGATGAAGCTCTCAAAAGAACCTAGTTTAGTACCACTCTAAGATATTGTGCACTGAGTTGGTACATGAAGCTTGTCCAAGGACTTGCACAGTCTAAGCCGTTGAATGAGATAAAGAATGCATTGATTGCATAGTTCAATAAACCAAAATCAGAGTCACAATGTATTACAGAGCTGAAAGAGATCAAGCAGAAGGTAGTTGAACCTATTTGGGAGTTCGATCAAGGATTCAAGACCTTAACAGGTCGATTGACTTTTCATATCCCAAATGAGCAGAAAAAGGAATGGTTCATTGCTTCCCTCTTACCACATATCAAAGTTCCTCTGATGCAGTAGAATATTTCTTCATAGGCCGAGGCACTGGAGATCACCATGAAGTTAGAATCAACCCCTATGGGAGAAACCAGCTCAGGTATGAGTTAGATCTTGAGTCAACTGACTAGTTTGTCTTTGGAGGTCGAAGATATGAAGAAAGACAAGGGAAAATAAAAAAGAGAAGACACATGGTGTGTTAGATGTAGGTCAGAAGGCCACAATAAGGAACAATGTCCCCTATTCCATGAATACTTGGCCTCTGGAGCTCTAATTCCTTTGAAGCAAGTCACCTTACCTTGGTGTGAGGTATGTCAAAATAGACATTGTACTGGTGAGTGATATTACATGCAAAAATATGTTCAGACACCCACAAATTTGTATTGCACATTCTGTAAGTCTGTGGGACATGATGATAGGGATTGTAGGGGTTATGATCTCATGCATGAAAGGTCAAGAGACATATACAAGATTCAAGGCAAAGTAAAACAAGAAGGAAAAACTACACATTATAACTCCCTTGGGAGAGGAAACTTCAATCCTCACGGTGGATTCAAAGGAAGAGAATGAAGAGGAGGTATGGGTCGAGGCCAAGGACATGTCATCTGTTATAATTGTGCACATCCAGGACACTTGGAAATGGACCATCAGAACCCTTAAACTACTTGAAGCTATTGCAACTCATTCGAGCATATTATTGAAGAATGTCGAGCATTGTTGGCTAAACTTCAGGAGAAACAAGGACCTCAGCAGAACCTGCAAATACAATTGATCAAAGATGAACCTAGCAGAGAATACATTAGATTTTTTGTTATTACTAGAGGAGGCGTTGTTATAGGAGATGACAGAATGACTGAAGGGAATATTACAGAAGATTCAGGAATTAGGAAAGCATCAGAGAAGACCCAAACCTTTGATGCAAAGAAAGAAAGACAAATATTTGAGGAAGCAAGAAAAGAATTAAGAGGAGACCAAGGTTCTTCATCAAAGACAAGACCAAAAGTAAGAGAGTATGGAATTCCTCAGTCATTTGATCATCCTTCTTCACCGGGAGAAGGAAGAGAGGTAAGCAAACTCATGTAATTTTTATATACTTTTATTAAGTTGATTCAGGATGAGAGCATTTTCCAAGAACTAAATAATTTAATCAAACAGTATGAGCTAGGAAATACTAACCCCTTACTTAATAGGGTAGTACACCAAATATCTAAGAAGAGAAGGAAAAATAAGGAATTACACTTGACTTCTCAAATAGGCGAATATGATATAGACTATGTGGTCCTTGACTTAGGGTTGGAGGTCAATGTCATGACGAAGAAAACCTGGGCACTGATGGGAAAACCAATGTTGATTCATTCCCCTATTAGGCTCAGGATGGCGAATCAGCAATCTATCAACCCCTTTGGCAGACTCGAACATGTCCCTGTGGACATCGATGGAGTAAGAATATTTGCAAATTTTGAGTTAATTGAGATAGTTGATGACAGTTGCCCGTAGTTGTTAGGAATTGATTCAACTTTCAATAATTCCACTGTTGTTGATTTAAAGAAAAGGCATATGAAATTTTAATAAGATGGACTTAGGGTTATTTCAGCCTTAGATCCATATGAAGGTTAGCGATACACAGATCCCATCAGAGAAGAAGACCGCACACATGAATTGGAAAACATATACAAATTAAAAGCCAAACAACATGATTACATTAATCCTATGGCCGATGGAAACCTAAGTTGGAGAAGTGATAGCGTATGTTCATCAGAATCAGAAGAATCACTGGAAAACTGGATAAATAAGATGTACGAAGTATCTACAAGAAGATGTGCTAGATTAACCAGAGAAGTTCATTGGATCGACACAACAATAAGTAACTTACCCACCTTTGATGGTCTAAATCCTTTATAAACCTTCTTATTGGAATTTGAAGAAAGTGTACCAATGCAAAAAATATAGTTGGTTATGGATGAGGTCCTGAAAGAAACCCCAGTAAGATGGTGGGGGACACACAAAACAAATATTACAAACTATGTACAATGTCGTACCCTGATGACAATGTTGTTCTCAACACAAGTAGAAGGCTGCAAAGTTTGATACATAGGTCGAAGTTGCCCAAAGGACCATGTGAGAAGTTGTGAGGAAGCTTGTGGCAACATTCCTCAAGAACAGTGGGTACACAAATTCATCAACACACTGGACACGACACCTATCAATTGGTACCTTCAGGAAGAGCTACGCCTCATCACTATAGATTGGAAAGGTATGACTCAGAATTTTGTAACCACCTTCTTATTTGAAAGTCAATATCCTTCAGTAGATCAAGCATTACAGATTGTGAGATAGAAATTATTCGAGGAGGCATCTAGTCTTCCTTTGGAACAAGAAGAGGATGAATGGACTGCGCCTCTCCAGAAACTGCAAGGCTTTTACAACATCAATGTTGATGAAGACGATGATCCAAGAAAGGTGAACATTATAGAAAGAGAAGGCCAAAGTGATGTGGAAGGACCAGGAGTTGAGTTACCATTCATTGGACAACCAATCAAGATTAAGAAGGTCAATATTGGAATAGAATAGACACTGAAGCTTGCAAATGTTTGAGATTATTAGGATGCTACCACTATTGACAAAATTACAGAGTTACTGCATGAATATCAGGACTTGTTTCCAACCAAGTTCACTAATATGAAGGGAATTAAAGGGCATATGGGAGAGATGGTGATTTCTTTAAATCCAGATGAAAGACCAGTCAAACAGATACCTTACAGATTGAACCCTAAATATAAGGAGAGAGTGAAGATTGAGCTCGACAGGATGCTGGAAGCAGGGATTATAGAACCTGTGGAAGAGTCAGAGTGGATTATCCCTATGATAGTGCAAGACAAGAAGACAGGAGAGATTAGGATCTGTGTAGATCTCAGGAAGTTGAATGATGCTTGTTTTCATGACCCCTTCCCTACACCATTCACTGACAAAGTATTAGATATTGTGGGAGGCCAGGAAGTATATTCTTTTACAGATAGATTTTCAGGATACCATCAGATCTAGATTGCCAAGGAAGATCGCCATAAGAACACATTTGCAATAGAATGGGGGTCTATCAGTATACAATGATGACATTTGGATTAAATAATTCCCCAACCATCTTTTCCAGGGTGGTGGTCAAAGCATTCAAGGAGTTTTTGCATAAATTTCTAGAAGCATATTTTGATGATTGGATTGTTTTTAGTTTATTGAAGAATCATATTGAATGTCTAAGGATAATGTTGGATAA
This sequence comes from Picea mariana, assembly GCA_032191745.1. NCBI lineage: Eukaryota > Viridiplantae > Streptophyta > Pinopsida > Pinales > Pinaceae > Picea > Picea mariana. Next base: position 33,776 of record JASDQU010947476.1, read on the forward strand.
ATGTAGGCAGTGTCAAATTGCCTTAAACCTAAAGAAATGAATCTTCTTTTCACCATTTGGAGTGTTGTTAGGTCATATTGTATGCAAGCAAGGGTTGTTGGTAGATCCATCCAAAATTTCCATTATAGTTGATCTACCCCCTCCTACATCTGTCAAACAGCTGCACATTGCACTGGGACACACAGGATACTACAGGAAGTTCATTAA
>JASDQU010947477.1:8261-33897 GCA_032191745.1 Picea mariana
CCCTCTTAGTTGTATTAGTAATTTCAACAAATATCTTCAATTGTATTTTGTAACCCATCTTATTTGAATATAGAATAATTTTGGTTTATTTTTTAATAGTTTTTTCCAATATCTGGTATTTGTTTTAATTTTATTTTGTACCTTCTTCCCATGTGTCGTTAAACATGGATAATATTAATAATATTTGACATAATTTTATTTTGTACCTTCTTCCCCTGCATCATTAATTGAGATAGTTCTTCTTCTATTTGATAATATCTGTGCATATATACTAATATCAGTACTATTGGAATAAATACAAAAAACTTCCTCTTCAGCAAAGCTTAGGAAATTATGTTTGGGTTTGCGGTATTAAACAACTATGTTCCATGTTCCGTCATATACATCTTGCAGCCAAAGAACTTACGTGGTCTGCAATTTATGCTTTAACTACTGATAACTCACCAGGCATTCGAAAATCTTTGCTTTAATAAAGGAATGGTTGAAGTTGTCTTAGTTGCTTAAATAACAAAAAAATTTGATTACATTTAATTAATGTAGATATTGATGTTTATGGAGAGTTAGCATTTTCTCATGTCATTGCAAAGAATACCAGATGAATAGATGATAAAGAGTTTATCTCATTGAAACCACAATGCAAATCCATGTTTCTTGTTGCGCTTTTTACATCTTGGAGTCAAATCTTTCGTGGTTTCAACAAAATTTGCGAACTGAAGAGAATCCTGCAAATTGGGAGATCATTTGCATTTGAAACAAAAACAATTCATTAATATATATATTAGAATGAATACTATTCAGATAAATATGAAAACTTTCTCCATTAATACATATTAGTATGAATACTGTTGGAATAGATATCAAACCTTTCTCTTGGCCAATACTTAGCCAGTTATCTGGCCACTAGGCCCCGGGTTAGCGACACCGAACACCTATGTCCCCTGTTCCGTCATATACATCTTGCAGCCAAAGAACTTCAGTGATATGCAGTTTATGCTTTTACTATTGAGAACCCAACAGGGGTTCTATACTGATCCGAAGCCAATTTTTCCCTTGGAATCACTAACTAACCACTGATTTGATTAGTATTTGTTGTGTATGCAGGTTGACCATGAATATTTCATCCTTAGGGTTTATTCAATTATTTAACCATGGATTTACACAAACATCATTGCCATCATATGAAGATCATCAACACTACACAAGATAGGAACCACAAGCAAACAACTGAACTTTATTATAAGAAATCAAGCACTTGATACAATAGAGAAGTAGATTTGAATAAATGGCTTCAAGGAAATACTAGAGATGTATACAAAATGCTCCCGGAGATATAAATCAAGCCTCCCAAAGGCTGCCAATAGAAGATGAACACTCAACTGCAAGACCATGGTACGACCTGCTGAAGACAAAGGACACCAAGGGTTCGGCCCTCCTGAATATATAGACCTCATGATGCTACCAAACTCTCCCCAATGATAGATCAAGGCAAGGGAAGCCTCCTCCTGAAGTATGAATCTCAAACACTGAAGATTCCTCCTCAAACTGCAGAAACCCTAGGATGATACGGCCCTCCTAAAACCCTGAATATGGCCAATAGTATGACCTAGCTGAATGGGGCCTTTGAATTGTCTGAAACTCTCCCGAATGATAGATCGGGCATCCAAAATAACTTGAGAGAAGTCTCAAGATCATATCTAGCCTATAGTCTTCTAGATTTGAGAATTGTTGAATCTCCAAGTTGTACCCTTCCTCCTGAAATCATCCCAACCTGTAGTAAATGATAGGGACATGATAACTCCTCCAAGAATCCCTCAAACTGATGAGCAAGGGCTTGCAAGAAAAACCCTAATGCTAGAAAATTCTCAAGCTTCTTCTCTTGGTTGGATCGAAATCTTCCTCAACAACTGGTGCGCCCCTGCAAGAAAACCCTAGTTGGTACGGCCCTGCTGATCCAAATGGTATGACCCTGCTAGTCCTTCTCGATAGATGATAGCTATAGAATGGTGTGTGTGGAGTATTTCATCCCCGAGACTAAGCTTGGAACTAGGTGAGTGGAATATTTCACCACTGAGCTGCTCATTAGGGTTTGTAATATCAAAACCCTCAAAATTGTATGCTCAAGAACATCAACACGCAAAATACCAAAATCCAGAATGAATAATGGGTGCACCCCAGACTTCTCTTTATAATTTTCTTCTATTTCTTTGTTGAGTTAGGTTAACGCCTAACTCAACCTCCAGTGCTTCTATTCCTTCATTGAGTTATCTTTTAACTCTTTTTCACCTTTTCATCAAGTCAACTTAATAATATAACCTTAGTTTGGTTGACCCTTCCCCTCAATGTGAGATTATGGCCTAGTGGGGATGCCTAGGCCTTTGAGTCTTCTCAATACCTCTTCATAAATAGGTGGGGGACATTACAGGTTTGAAAACATTGCCATTAATAAACGAAAAAAAAAAGGTTTTTCGACTGTCAGATACTTATCCCTTTTTCCCTTTTCCTTTTCCCGTCCATTATGGCTTTTTGGTTTTATACTTAGTTGTCTTTCTATGATGGGAAGTTGTAGGGTTTGCGGGCTAAAATATCTTCATCTCCATCTGTATCTTCACATGACGAATTCGACCGATTATTGTTCCTTTCCATAATTGGGCAATTTTATGGCCGCGGTTGCCGGGCTGGCGCATAGGAACTGGTCTTTTCTTCTTCCTGCTCATTATTTCTTTCTGGATATATGCTTAGTCGCCTTTCTATAGTATCTGGTTCCATATTTGGTGGTCTGACATGTCTTCATCTCCATCTATATCCTCACACGACGGATCTAGTCGACCATTGTTCCTTTCCATACTTATCCAATTTTATGGTCATCGCTGCGGGGTCGGCGCTTACGAACCTGACTATTTATCATTCTGTTATATACATATTGCACTCAAAACATCCGTGATCTACAATTCCACCGCAGGTTCCTCATATACATTAAGTTCGTTCAAAGTATTTATTGCTACCTTCCATCCCCAAAAACTTCACGTCCTTCCTGATATACATCAACAATTCTCTTACTAGTGACAACTGGACACAGTGGTATGAAAGATACTTCCGTGATCTGTAATTTATGCCTTAACTGGTGAGAAATCAATAGGGGTTTGAAAGAATTTGCATTAATAATCAAACACTAGATGTTCGTCTGCGAGATACTTAGTCCTTTTTCCCTTTTCTTGTTCCCGTGTATTATCGCTTTCTAGTTATATACTTAGTCATGTTTCTATGATCACAGGTTCCAACATTGGCGTGTTGACATATCTTCATCTCCATCTATATCCTCGCATGCTGAATTGGACCGCCTACTGTTTCCACTCAAAATTTTCGTGATCTACAATTCCACTGAGGAATCCTCCATCCTTTTTCCTTTTTTTTCTTCCCGTGTATTATGGGACTATAAAGTAAGAACATGATGTTTTATAGAACATGTACGGATTGCACATTCCATACCTAGCCACATTTTGTATCATGGGTTCTCGGGTGGGCGGGCTCAAAATTTGGCCTCCATTGTTTCGTGCCCTACAAATAGCACCCAGAATTCTACGATATACAAATTGACAAGCGAACTTGCAGACTAACTAACTCAACATTTCACTTCTATTGTTCTATGTCCTCCAAACATCGCTCCCAGTTCCATGATATACAAATTGACACATGGAGTCCAGGGCTAGCGGGGTGGAGATTGCCATTGTTTACAGATGGTAATCCCTATCAAGTATTTAACAGTATCAAAAAAATTATTTTCAATACTAAGTTAGCTCTTAGTAGTCACAACTGGACACAGAGGTATGAAACAGTTGGCATCACACCCTCCACAATATACAAATTGACTACTGGATTGTGACATCGTCCTCTCTTCCGTGTTACAGATTATGCATTCAAATGTTTGGAGCGATACAATTTGAATGTCGGGGCCTCACGTCTTCTGCAGAGACCTTGTCAGCCTATTTTGTTTCCTCCTGTTGCCAGGTTCATGAAATTTTATTCTGTTATATACATCTTGCACTCAAAACATCCGTGATCTACAATTCCACTGCGGGTTCCTCGTATACATTAACTTAGTTCAAAGTATCTGTTGTTGCCTTCCATCCCCACCAACTTCACGTCCTTCCTGATATACATCAACAATTCTCTTACTAGTGACAACTCGACATAGTGGTACGAAAGATACTTCTGTGATCTGCAATTTATGCCTTAACTAGTGAGAACTCAACAGGGGTTCGAAAGCATTTGCATTAATAATCAAACACTAGATGTTCTTCTGCGAGATAATTAGTCCTTTTTCCCTTGTCTTGTTCCCGTGTATTATCACTTTCTAGTTATATACTTAGTCATGTTTCTATGATCACGGGTTCCAACGTTGGCGTGTTGACATATCTTCATCTCCATCTATATCCTTGCATGGCGAATTGGACTGCCCGTTGTTTCCACTCAAAATTTTCGTGATCTACAATTCCACTGCGGACTCCTCCATCCTTTTTCCCTTTTTTTCTTCCCGTGTATTATGGGACTATAAAGTATGGACATGATATTTTATAGAGCATGTACGGATTGAGCATTCCATACCTAGCCACATTTTGGATCGCACATTCTTGGGCAGGCGGGCTCAAAATTCGACCTCCATTGTTCTGTTCCCTACAAATAGCACCCAAAATTCCGCGATATACAAATTAACAAGTGGACCTACGGACTGGCTAACTCAACATTGCAATTCTATTGTTCCGTGTCCTCCAAACAACGCTCCTAGTTTTACGATATATAGATTGACACACAGAGTCTAGGGTTGGCGGGGTGGATATTTCCATTGTTTATGGATGGTAATCCCTATCAAGTATCTAACAATATCTAAAAAAATATTTTCAATACTAAGTTATCTCTTAGTAGTGACAACTGGACACAGAGGTACAAAACAGTTGGCATCACACCCTCTGCAATATACAAATTGACTACTAGATTCCGACATTGTCCACTCTTCCGCATTACAGATTATGCATTCAAATGTTTGAAGCGATACAATTTGAACGTCGAGGCCTCGTGTATTCTGCAGAGACCTTGTCAGCTTGTTTTGGATCCTCTTGTTTCTGGGTTCACGAAATGTCATTCTGTTATATACATCTTGCATTAAAAACATCCGTGATCTACATTTCCACTGCGGGTTCCTCGTATACATTAACTTCGTACAAACTATATGTTGTTTCCTTCCATGCCCATCAACTTCGCATCCTTCCTAATATACATCAACAATGCTCTTACTAGTGACAACTGGACACAACGGTACAAAAGATACTTCTGTGATTTGCAATTTATGTCTTAACTAGTGGGAACTTAGTAGGGGTTCGAAAGCATTTGCATTAATAATCAAACACTAGATGTTCTTTTGTGAGATACTTAATCCTTTTCCCTTGTCTTGTTCCCATGTATTATTGCTTTCTAGTTATATACTTAGTCATGTTTCTATGATCACGGGTTCCAATGTTGGTGTGTTGACATATATTCATCTCCATCTATATCCTCGCATGGTGAATTGGACCGCTCGTTGTTCCTTTTCATACTTAGTAAATTTTATGCCCACGGTTGCCGACTTGGTATAATTGAAATCTGCTACTTTTTGTTATGTGATATATATCTTCCACTCAAAATTTTCGTGATTTACAATTCCATTGCGGACTCCTCCATCCTTTTTCCTTTTTTTTCTTCCCATGTATTATGGGACTATAAAGTATGGACATGATATTTTATAGAGCATGTATGCATTGCGCATTCCGTACCTAGCCACATTTTGGGTTGCGGGTTCTCGGGCGGACAGGCTCAAAATTGAGCCTCCATTGTTTTGTGCCCTACAAATACACCCAGAATTCTACGATATACAAATTGACAAGCAGACCTGCGAACTGGCTAACTCAAAATTGCATTTCTATTATTCCGTGTCCTCCAAAAAACACTCTCAGTTCCGCGATATACAAATTGACACATGGAGTCCAGGGTTGGCGGGGTGGAGATTTCCATTGTTTGCGGATGGTAATCCCTGTCAAGTATGTAACGGTATCTAAAAAATTATTTTCAATACTAAATTAGCTATTAGTAGTGACAACTGGACACAGAGGTACAAAACAGTTGGCATCACACCCTCCGCAATATGTCCACTCTTACGTGTTACAGATTATGCATTCAAATGTTCGGAGTGATACAATTTGAATGTTGGGGCCTCGCATCTTCTGCATAGACCTTGTCAGTCTGTTTTGGATCCTCCTGTTGTCGGGTTCACGAGATGTCCAACTCTTGGATACTGTTTTGGGTTGGCACCAAGCTTTGTTCTACCACGGTTCACAAATGTTTCAAAGTATCTAACGCTGCTTTCCATCCTCACTAGCTTCCTCTCACTCCTAATATAGATTGGTTGTTCTCTTACTAGTGACAATTGAACACAATGGTATGAAACAGTTGGCATACGACCCTCCGCAATATACAAATTGACTACCGGATTCACATCTTGTACTCAAAATTTCCGTGATCTACAATTACACTGTGGACTCCTTAGTCCTTTTTCCCTTTTTTTCTTCCCGTGTATTATGGCTCTCTGGTTATATACTTAGTCGCCTTTCTATCATCATAGGTTCCAGTGTTGGCAGGTTGACATATCTTTATCTCCATCTATATAATCACACGAAGAATCTGACTGAGCGTTGTTGCCTTCCATACTTAGCCAATTTTATGGTCACGGTTGCCAGGTTGGTGGTTTCCAACTCTGCTTCTTCTTCTTTCGTGATGTACATCTTGCACTCAAAACTTCCTTGATCTACAATTCTACCGCGGACTCCTCGAACTCACAATATTCACTCTACCACGGTTCACAAATGTTTCAGAGTATATGTCGTTGTCTTCCATCCCCACTAACTTCTTGTCCTTCCTAATATGCATTGGTTATGCTCTTACTAGTGACAACTGCACACACCGATACGAAACAGTTCACATCCAGCCTTCCACAATATAGAAATTCGTTGTCGGGTTCTAACGTTGTCTCTTCTTCCGTGTTACAAAGCATGCATTCAAATGTTCCGAACGATACAATTTGATCGTCGAGGCCTCATGTCTTCTGGGGAGACCTTGTCACCCTATTTTGGATCCTCTTGTTCACGGGTTCACAAAATCTCCAATTCTTAGTCACTGTTTCAGGTTGGCGCATTCGAACTCTATTGCTTCTTGTTTTGTGATATACATATTGCACTCAAAATTTTCGTGATTTACAATTCCACCGCAGACTCCTTGGTCCCTTTTCCCTTTTCTTCTTCCCTTGTATTATCGCTTTGTGGTTATATACTTAGTTGCCTTTCTATGATCGCGGGTTACAGCATTAGTGGGTTGACATATCTTTATCTCCATCTATATAATCAGATGATGAATCTGACCGACCATTGTTTCTTTCCATACTCAGCCAATTTTATGGCCACGGTTGCCGGGTTGGAGATTTCTAACTCTGCTTCTTGTTGCGTCATGTACATCTTGCACTCAAAATTGCTGATATCTACAATTCCAGCACGGACTCGTCGAACTTGCAAGCTTCACTCTACCACAGCTCACAAATAATTCAAAGTATCTCTCATTGCCTTCCATCCCCACTAACTTCCTGTCCTTCCTAATATACATTAGTTATGATCTTACTAGTCATATACAAATTGACATCTAGAATATCATGCCATACCCTCTTCGTTGTTACATGTATTGCACTCAAAAATTTCTGAGACATACAATTTGACCCTCGCGCCCTCACCTTCAATGGTTGTACCTTGTAACCCTATTTTGAAGTTGTTTTTCCCTGTGCACGCAACCTCCGTACATTCTTACTATGCAATTAGAAACCTTTCATGCTAATAGATCACCATGCAAGAATCGTCAACATTGTCATTAATGGGTGAAATGCTCGAGGAGATCTCCCATTATTACGCATTAAACCAAGATGTGCAGAGAGTTATTTTGTCCCTTCTGATTGTTCATCTTGAACACACATTTTCATGTTGGCCCGCTCAATAAATCTACAATGCTTAATCGCTCATTGCAATATCCACCATGTTATCATTTATATGTATGCAATTACTAGTGTTTAATGTTAACAATGCATCATGCGATAGCCGTCCAAATTGTCATTAATGAATGAAAGTCTCGAGGACATATCCCATTCACATGCTTTGGACCAAGATTTATGCAGGGTTATATTATCCCTTCCAACATTTCATTTCATTCATCGTCTAGAGCAAACAAACGTTCTTGTAGACTTACGACAGCAGGTCAACAACAGTTTTGTGGAGATACAGTAAATATCTTCAGACATCAGGACCAGAACTTCTAGTGGTCCAGAGCATACTTTTACTATTCATCCCATTCCGCCCAGAACAAAGTGATGTGGACCTATGGGATCGCTCGTGTAGGCTGCATCCCTGAGGTTTTTTATTGTAAGGAGGTGGTCTCTTGGTGTGTCAGAAAATATATTCCAGTCCAAAGAATTATTCCACTGCGTGACCATTCTCCTATTGCTTTGTCACCTTAGGTCTTCCGCGAGATGTTAAAATTGTTGGAGCCAACATTGATGTTCAGAGAACAAGACTGCAAGCAATTTCTAGAAAAACATAATAATGGGTTGGACATCTTAGCCAACTTCCTCGAATACCCAACAACAATTCCTAAAGATATCACAAGGTTGTAGGTAAGTTCCTTTAGAAATCCATTTCGGGAAATTGCTTGGCTATTTACAAGAATAACGATACAAGCATCCACGACAAGCATTTCCCATATAATTGTTTATATTTTGTATTTCACAGTCAAGGAACAATACATTTTCGATTGGGGGAAGCTAATTTCCATTGAGCTCTGTTCCCAGTTGTCACGATTCAAAGAATCGAATAAATTTTATATGTCATCCTACTTGATTTTCGCAATAGTGCATTGCTACCCATTTCCAAAACTTTCTCTTTCCAATAAAATAAACTGTGGATTCAACCTAGTAACATTCTGGTACGAGGCGTTGTGGAGGCACAAGGCTTACCATTGTTTTTATAAAGTTTTTAATGGATTTGTCTTAGTTTTCAAAGATTTATTGTTAGGCAAGGATGCTCCACGAATGTCTGGCCAGACAACCAAGTTTTTGAACAGGAAGGGCACACTTGAACAAAAGGAAATCACAGTGTCCTCATGGTCTTTGGCTCTAAGAAAAATCTTGCTTTCCTTCCATGCCACATAACAAACAAGATGTTTGTTGCAAAAATAACAAGGAAATACAACCACTGGTTTCATTTTTTCCATGACAAGAAAAAGAAAAAGTTCATTCTTCTACCCTGGAAAGTCGAAGACTTCGTGTGTAGAAACATCAACAAGATTGACGAGTTTTCCGCCCATTTCAAGAAATTGAACCTAACGTATGCTGAAAAGCTAAAAGGGTTCGACCCTAATGGGATTTTTTGCGAACGTTTACTGGCAGTTGGCTTTAACAACTCTTTTATCCATAGACACTTGACCCAAGACAGGGAAAATGTCGACAACAATCTTGATTCTGCTGATTGTGATGCAGAGACATTGCAAAGTGTGATTGAATTGTACAGACAACATGGAAAAGTGTCTAGTGAGAAGAGTACCCAGTCCCCCACTAGTAATCCCAAGCGCACGACATCACATAGCATCGCTTCAATGAACCACCCCAGTAAGAAAGAAACCTAGAAATATTTGAATGGAGGAGGAGATAAGAACCCTCCTCACAAAAAAATTGATAGTTCTCACAAAATTCCACTAACGAAGAAGAGAAAAAACAATGCAGGGCAAGCAGAGGAACCCAAAATCGAAAGTGAACAACTGCAACTTGAAATTGAAACTGAGCAAATGCAGAAAATTGGGTCGTCCGCGATGGAAATATCTGAGACCAAATTTTTTTACGAAGATGAATCCTTCGTATTCCATAGCGTTGTTTTTAACAACCAATCTAAAAGTATGGTCATTGAAAAGAGAGATGTAACAAACAGGAAAGGAAAATCTCGCACAGAGATTAAATTTAGGAAAATTCGACCGTCCCAAATCTCCTCATTTCACCAAGTAACCAGTGAAATTATTCATGATTCCATTGGAGGAATTGAAACGGAAAATGCCAATCTGAAAGACCGCCTCAACAAATTTGAGCAGGGTTTCATTGCAACCCCGTAATTTGCCAGTCCTTTGGAAAAAATCATGCCTGCTACCACTGCAAGCAAGATGAAAGTATCATCTACCCTCCTTGCATTCTCTAGATCCCTTGTAGATAATAGCATCAACAAAAGAATGCGGCTAGTTACTGAAGCCTGAGAAACATCGCAAAATTTAGTTTCCTTCGGAAAGAAGGCAAATGATTTCCTGGAACATTTGGAGGTGAATTTAAAAAATGATCAGCATTTTTGTGAAGAGGTGTTGACCCATTTTTCCAACTATGTCATCAACACGTCGAAACTGAAAAGAAGACAAGACAAACTCCCCTCCCCAAAGTGGACCAAAAAAGTAAAAGCATGCTGGCAAAAGAAAGTTAAGAACCTAGATCTCATTGTCGAATCATGTAAACAAGTCATATTAGAAAAGGAAGATTTATTCACAAGCCTGATCCAAATGGACTTAGCCTGAAGTACCAACGAGGTTCAAGACCCAAACTTAATTCTCAAATCCTTGTCAATGACCAAAGAAGCCTTCCAGGAACAAGTTGATATTTTAAAGGGGTTGTCTTTCGAAAAGTTTTATGTCATACTTGAACATCATCTAGATTAGAACGAGTGCTGGGTACTGGACCATGCGACACATAATGAAGAAATTGAACATAGTTTGCATAGTATTTCAATGGATCTAAGGAAATTAGAAAACGACTTTTACGACATAGAAATCCAGGATGAAATCAACTTGGCCCCCATGAAAATCTACATCAAAGAATGGTTCCAACAGAGAATGGACAACCTCGTCTAGGAAGGGCAACAACCAGTCGATAGGACTCCACTGACCGTCGACAATAGCAACAAAAAAGCATTGGCTTCATAGTAAGTCTATACTGGCATCTTGTTTTCTTTATCAATCCAATTATGACCGCTTTAAATAGAAAATTGTAACCAAAGACTTATAACTTCCAATTTCTTCTTTTCAGGTCTTCCTCTATGTGGTCATGCACTTCTTCTTTCGACATTCCTAATTCTTGTACTTATTTCTTTTTATGGTCCGTGGGGGCCCCAATCCCAGTCTATATGAAAAACGCATTTAAATTTCCAGAAAGATGTAACACACATTATTATTTTTTGACAAATTCCAAAGAAAACTGATTCGGTTCTGCTACATTTCTTGTTTGTTCCAAAGAAAACTAATTCGGGTCTACTACATTTCTTGTGTCCTATTGTATGATAAATTTTTTGTCTTGCATGACGTTGTTACTATTCTTGTGTCCTATTATATTCTAAATTTCGATTTTTCTTATGTCCAGAAGCCTTTGCTTTCAAACAAACTAATTCGAGAATGCTAATTTTTTTGTGTTTTTCTCCACAAACCTATGTAACAGACGTTATTACTATTCTATTATATGCTTTTAAATGTTGATGTAATTTCCAGAGATATGTAATAGACATTATTTATTTTTGATAAATTTCTATAGTCCGCAAGTCCACTTGTCAATTTGTATATCATGGAACTCTCGATGCTATTTGTAGGGCACGGAACAACAGAGACCCAATTTTTAGCCCGCCAGCCTGAGAACTCACGATCCAAAAACTGGCTAAGTATGGTGGTCTGCTACATTTTTTGTGTCCTATTGTATGCTACATTGTATGTCTTGCATGAAATTGTTTCTATTCTATAGTATGCTAACTTTTTAGGTGTCCAGGATCCTATACTTTCATAAATTTCGATTTTTATTCTTTCCAGAACCCTTAGTTTTAAAGAAAACTAGTTCAGGAATGCTATTTCTTTTGTGTTTTTCTCCACAAACCTATGTAACAGACATTGTTACTATTCTATTGTATGATTTTAAATGTTGATGTAAATTCTAGAGATATGTAACAGACATTATTTATTTTTTGATAAGTTTCTATGGTTTGCAACTCCACTTGTCCATTTGTATATCACAGAACTCTCGGTGCTATTTGTAGGGAACAGAACAACAGAGACCAATTTTGAGCCCGCCAGCCCTAGAACCCAAGATCCAAAAACTGGATAAATATGGAATGAGCCTATAAAAGTACATATTTCCTATGTATAAAACTAAATATCTACTTTCTAAAATATAACTAATTCAGGAATGCTATTTTTTTTGTGTTTTTTTCCATAAACCTATGTAACAGAAGTTACTATTATTTATTGGTGTTTCTCTCCATGAATGTATGTAAAGAAAACTAATTCGACAATGCTAAATTTTTTGTGTCCAAGAAAATCCTTTCTTTTAAAGAAAACTAATTTGGGAATGCTAATTTTTTCGCGTTTTTCTCCACGAACCTATGTAACAGACGTTATTACTATTATATTGTATGCTTTTAAATGTTCATGTAATTTCTAGAGATATGTAACATATATTATTAATTTTTGATAAATTTCTATCGTGCCAACTCTGCTTGTCAATTTGTATATTGCGGAACTGTCGGTGCTATTTGTAGGGCACGGGACATTAGAGAACCCACAATCCAAAAACTGGCTAAGTATGAAATGACGGCTCCATGCATGCTCTATAAAATCTCATCCCGATACTTTATAAAAGTACATATTTCGTATGTATAAAACTAAATATCTACTTTATAAAATTACATATTTGGTATGTATAATTTATGTTGTCCAGGAACCTATAATTTGATAAATTTGAATTTCTTTTCTGTACAGGAGCCCTTGTTTTAAAGATAACTAATTCGGGGATGCGGATTTCTTTGTGTTTTTTTCCACGAACCTATGTAACAGACGTTACTACTATTTTTTGTGTTTCTCTCCATGAACGTATATAAAACTTATGGAAAGAAAACTAATTCAGGAATGCTAAATATTTTGTGTCCAAGAACCTTTTAAATGTTGCATTTTTTTTATATATTTCAGGAATAACTAATTCGGGAATACTATGTTCTACATGCAAACCACATGTATTTCAACTTGCTAGCCTCGTGTCTGTTCTCGATCACATTTACTCCCATCCCAACCTAGAAGGGACTACGTTGCCATGCAACACTTGTTTCTATCGAAATGGTTGTGAGCAACGATTTATTTATAGTTTACAATGACTTATGTGAAACATAATTACATTAAATATATCGACATGGTTGTGAACAACAATCTATTCACAGTTTACGATGACCTTTGCCATAAACATAATTACATTAAAGATATCTGACAGAGACATAATTACATTAAATATTTCTCTTTTCAAACTGTATCAATGGTCAAACACTTGTTCGATTAAATTAATTTGTTACAATTGCAATCCAACACTTGTTTGGTCCATTATCATAAAAAAGTTCCAATGATAAGTTTTCTATAAACAAGACAACATGTGGTGATATCGATAGATTTAAAAGTGGCAATATGTTTCGGAAATGTTTTAAGCTCATTGGTTTTCCTAATTCGAGTATTAGCATTGAGACACAACAAAATTAAAACAACAATTTGGGGTCACAAGTTGGAGTGTACTATTGTCGGCGAACTACAGAAAGCTTGACTCGAAATTCAATATTACAGATTACGGATCAAAAAATTGTTGTAGCTATGATAATTGGTATAGTTTTTCAACATATTTAGCTCTCTGATTAAATAAAATCTATAATAAGTAAATTAAATTGTTGTGGGTGGCAGAAAAGCAATTAGTATAATCTATAATAAGTAAATTAAAATGTTGCTTGAACTTACGGGTGGCAGAAAACAATTATTACCAACCATGACACAACTGCAACTAACAAAGATCGTAACTTCTGATCATGCGGACGATATAACAACATTTTTCCAGTGATATCAACGCAAATTTGTAGTGGAGATTTAGCGGATATGTGTCAATCTTAGGCAATGCATGACATTGGTTATCACGAATATTCAAAGATTACATCCATTGTGAAGGTATAGTGCATCATAAAACTATCAGTAGATCTACACCTATAACCTTACTATGGAACAAAAAAACCTATATTATGATCATTGAAGTCAACCAACAAATACTAGAGTTGAGGGATTTCATCGGAGTAGATGGGATCTAAAGTATGGTTTCAAGGTCTAAGGTAGAGATAATGGACTATGAATCCTGTAACCCGAATCACAATTCGGTGGAACCTAAATTACATAGGTAATATATATATATATATATATATATATATATATATATATATATATATATGAACATGGAAATGTCACAGTACCCATGAGGTCACCCACATCCATTTTAAAGAAGGAAAGAACGAATGTCCAATTCTGAAATCGAAATTAATATTGTCCCCCGACCTTGTATTACAGTTTGAAAGATGCATTTGTAATGGTTTTTTTTTAAGGTAGGAAGAATTGGGATTTTCTCCATCTACAATGGGCATGACGAGGAGGTGTTTAATATCAATATTGAAACCATGTGGATTTGAATGAATGTTTGTTAAATACAGATAATCACTGGTTGGCTAGGAATACACTTCTACATGTAGATAATTTATTTTTCGAACCCCACAACTGTGGCAAAATGGTACAAACGGATTTTAAGAGAGTATTGAATGAAAAACATAAACGAAACTCTCTATCTTTCAAATTCGAGAGAGCTTGTATTTAACAAATGATCCATTCTTATTCTAACTTCGAGTTAGAGTTTTAGGTTCAACAAAACCCGAGTTAATAATTCTTCTCTTTGAAAAGTAAATTTACTATAATCAAGTTTGGGCAATCCCATAATTAGAACATTCCTCCACATTATATAATAGAATCGAATATAGTTGTCACATAAAATGGAATATTTTAATTTTACTTTAAATTCTGTAAAGAGTCTATAGAATTTATGAGAGGAGATAAGTTATCTTTAAGATTTATACACAAAATTCTTCCATGAACATAATGACTTCCATCAAATGTAAATGAAAAGACCGAGTAGAAATGTTGTTTAGATTCTGTCACGGGGGAGTCCATGAAGCCCTAACACGTAAACCAAGGCAAAGTAAAGCAAGCTATGCGTCCTCTCTCATGCAATATTCGTTTTTGTTGGGTGGTCTCCTTCTCCACCAAATTCTATTTTCAAAATTGTTGAGTAAGAGGGAGTCGAGTCTCTGGTACAGGAGTCTGAGGGAAAGGTTGAGATTTTAGTTTGAGTAGGGACTCCATGATAATAACATGTGCCTTTTACCTCCATAGCTAGTTTATTAGGCTCTGTTTTTGGTTCTGGGTTTAATCGATGGTTGGATTTTTTCGTGCCTGCCAAATGAGTCGATCTAGAAGCTGATAATGTTGTAGCTTGGTTGGTGAATGGAAAGAACCACAATGCTAATACATGAAAAGAGAGGGCAACTGGAAAGGAAGAAATAAAGGTTTTCAATGAAGAATAAGTAACACAAAGAGTTCTAAGCAAGCTCATCTCTCCTTCCACTCGACACATCCCAGTTCGGTCCCTTAGCCTGTATATCACAATTAGTCAAATCAATACTCTTTTCATCATCACAAGATAATATAGAAGGAATGTAAACATAAATGTCATATTTACTAGTACCGCTGCATCGTGCATTGCAATGGCCACTATATCAACACATGAAATAACTCCTGGGCATTCTACTTCAAGTTTTGTCTTGGCGTCATCAGTGACTTGGAATCCTCTCAATCCAAGATTTGGAAGTGCACTTCTCTCGACATATGGGCCACTGATCAATACCAATCTATCACAACCCTGCAACAAGATGAAGCGAAAAAGTAGAAGCAATGGTCTTCAGTAATCAAGCGTGCCCATCGGTGGCTCGACACCTATCCGATTTAGAGCCAACAATACAAGTAACCTATGTCGTTTCTTTTTTATAGTTTTGTACAGGATAAAGGCGTCCCGTAGTGTTACAATTACAACTAACAAGGGCTTCCTATAGATGACACGAGAAATATAAGGTGATATTTCTAATAACTTGTAATGTATTGTATTGTAATATTTCCATTAGAGTTTGAAGAGAGAATTAGGGTACAAAAAATTAGATATTTACCTATTGCACATTAAGGTTATGAATGTCTGAATTCCATTGAGCTTCAAAACTCTCTTTCTCCCAGTCGAGCTACAAATCTCTCTTGCAGTAGTCGAAATGGGTTTGAGAGGCGCTTGACCTGTAGATTACGACACCCTCCCATGGCGCCTCCTTTGTTGTCCAGACACCCTTTTCTTCTGCAACAAATGACATAGGTAGTAGCCTACATTTTGAGTAGAGTGTGCATGTAGATAGCCACGCTACATGCATCGACTGCAACGACCATGACCATCGATTGAAACAATCTCTCGGCTGCAGTGACCATGACCATTGACCATAATAATCTCTCGACTGCAACTATTCCCTTGACGAATCAATTTTATTTACTTTTTAAATCAAATTTAAACTCTGACAATTAAGAAAATGATTTTTCCCTCCACCAGGGTATTTAGTCCCGTCAATATCGTGAGGGCCAATAAAAAAAAGGGAATATAGGTTTTTGAAAATTATAAAAATAAATTTTAATGTTTCAAAAAAGGAATTGTTAAAACATTAATCCACAACATAGGCAAAACATGTAAAAAATATACAAAATGTAGAAATTAATGTCACAAAAAACACTGATTAATAAGCGGTCAACGATAGTTGACCATTGCGTGAAAGCTATAGTCCCTGGTCGAAGGTAGGGACTTATAACAAGCTCAACATTCCATACTGTAGGAAAGTAGATGGCACATATCCTAATATCATAATCGTAAAAATCCTACATTAAAACAATTGATGCAGATCTAGAAGTAGATTGCAAAGATCCTGGTATCAAGATTGTAAAAATTATACACTAAAACATTTATAAAACAAGTAGAATAACAACAAAACTGCATGTTCCTAAGACAAAATTGTTTCGATTGTTTTGTTTTTCTATAACAAAGCTAGCATATCAAAGAGCTCATTTTTAAAAAATTTGCAAAACAAAAAATAATATATATCTATATATAAAAACTAGTTAATTTTTATTAAGATTAAATTTGATTGATAAACTAAACAAAAAATTATATAAATAATAATCTATTTTTAAGTTCATGGTCAAACCAAATACCAAATTGGTGTATGATATCCCATTCTAAATTTGAACCTATCATCTCCAAAGAAAAAAAAACTTTTAACCATTAATCCCACTCATATATATAAAAGTTTAAAATGTTGTATAAACATTTTATAAATTGATAAAATTTACAATAATTCAATTAATTAATAAATTAATAAGCACCATAACATATGTATATAATTCAATCAAATTGATGTTTTTTAATAATATATATTATAACTTATATAATTAATACCTATATAATTCAATCAAATTTATATATTTTAATAATATATATTATAACTTATATAATTAATGAAATGAAACTAATAAACTTTAAATATATATTATAACTTATATAATTAATGAAATGAAACTAATAAACTTTAAATATATATTATAACTTATATAATTAATGAAATGAAACTAATAAACTTTAGCATTGTAAAAAATATTAAACCTGTCGTTATTACCGTAGGACTTAGTAAGAGTTTGAAATTGATTAATTAGCTAAAACATAATTGTTTTTTCATAAACTTTCAGTTATTACCTTAGGAATTAGTAAGAGTTTGTAATTGATTAATTAGCTCAAAAAATATTTATTTTTTCATAAATGAAATATGTAATTTACATCAAAAAATTTCAAATCTAAATAAAATTAAAATTAAGTTTAAAAAATTATATATGAAATTTTAAATTAACATTTGAAAATTAGGTTATGAATTTGATCTACTTAAAAATATATGAAAAAACTTTGATTGTTAATTAAATAGATTTCCTATCCAAATTTTCAACAATTACAATTAAACAACTACAAGTCAATGATTTAGATGTATAGCTCTAAATCATGATATCATGTTAGATTAGGTAAAGCTATGCAAAGTAAAAAGCATAACATCAAAACTTAACCAATCTAATATTATGAAAAGAATTAGCATCATACACCATGTAAGAAAGATGAAATGAAAAAAATGAAGAATTAGCATCATATACAATGTAAGAAAGATGAAATGAAAAAAATGAAACCGAGATATATAAATGTAAAACTTTAGGGTGGGGAAACATTCACTCTAAACGAATCCTTCATTCATTAAAAAAAAACCTTAGTTATAACATCCTTCAAAAGACCACTTATGTAGAGATTTTCTAACTCATGGTAAAGAAATTATGCATTATGCTACAATTCATACAAGAAACTAAAAAATAGTAAAACTAAGAACCAATTCAAACAACTATGTTAGTAAATGCTAGAATCTATAAACACATGTATAAACACATGCTATAGAAAACAATGAACAAAATTCAATATATGATTGTCAAAACCTGCCACTGCTTTTGTTAATTTTGAACATAATAAAACTGTTATAGGAAAATACCACTAAACTACACGATGTTAGACTTAAGACTCAATCTGTACCTCACCCTCTCTCTTATAGATCTAAGAAGGGCATTTTAGGGTTTACATAAATAGGTTTTCATGTGACTCAAATTCAGAAATAGAAATTACTAAATTATAAAACCAAACTGAATTTTATTTTTATTTTTATTTTGACTCCTAGTCTATCTTTAACTAGTGGCACATGCCTCTAAAATTAGTTGGTGGTGGCACATGCCTTATCTAAGGTGAGCTAGCAGGTGCAAGCATGTATGCACCCTCGCCCTCTATAACTCAAGAGCAATGCACCCAAATTTTCTATTGTAGAAGATTGTATGTAGCTAACAGGTGCACACATGCACCCTCTCCCTCTGTCTGAGGTACTTTCACTAACACTCCCTCTTACCAAGGAAAATGCTCTCCTCCACACCAAGTTTCTCTCTGAACATCTTGAATTTCCCTTGCAAGTGGCTTAGTCAAGATATCTATGACTTGTTGATATGTTCGAATGTACTATAGAACCAATGACTTTTCTGGTTGGGCTGACCTAACTTTCTGGTAATTATATTTTCTGTTTATATTTTTCCTATGGAGCCGACTTGTCTTTCTAGAAGATAATATTCCAATATTATTTATTCTACTAGGCCAACTTGTCTTCTAGGGTTTTCACAAATATGTTTAGGGTTTCCCTTGCTTCCAAAACATTCCAGTCTAGTCAAAGGTTACATGTGGAGGTTAATACCTCCCACAACTATCATAACATCAACACCCCCTCCTAGCTAGGGAGGTATTAACGGTAGTGGTCTTGAGCACACACAAACCATTATGTCAGTAGCATCATCATATCCACACAAGATATCTCATGATCATGCAGATCAAGTCACGAGCATCATCATCACTATCAGTATCATCTGATAACATCCTGGTATCAACATACATGATCATCATTTGCATCATCTCTAGAGGCCATACTCCATCTGAGTAATCAGGCATGATGTTGAATAACTCATGTGTTGAACTTAGTGCACTCAACAAAGTGTCTTGCATGAGTCATCCACTCAACAGAGTGATATAGGGACCATTCTTCTAATCAGGACATACATCCTAGAAGAATAGTTGTCCCTGCAGATGTTGAAAGCCACACCATGAAATAGAGAGACCATTCCTATAGGAATGTCAGTCTCAGACTATTTTCTAATCGGGTCATATGTACCATAGAGATCAATCTCCACCCATATGCCTTAGAAAATATCGGTCCCGTATCAACCACCATAATCAGGACGTCATGTCCTTAGGGGGAAGACTATTCAACTTGATCGGGCCAATAACTGTGCCTCAAGAGAATATGGGTCCTAAACCATTTTCCTAATCAGGCCACAATTTGTGCCTTAGGAAAATACTAGTCCATGATACGTCATTAATCTGCCAAACTGGACCATTCTCCATAGGGAGAATGTTTGTCCACCAACAATCTGTTCTGCCTAGACCATTCTTCACCTGTAGAATGTCTGTCCACTATCACACTGACTATCCATCTAGCTGGAAATCATCTCCAAAGCTAGTGGTAGTCTGCATGGAAATCAGATAGTAGCATACAGCTGCTACAATGCCATCCAATAGAACACAATTGTGTCTATCCATAGTAGTACACAACTACTGACTAGTGGTACACAACCACTCCTAGTAGCACATGGCTACTAACCAGTGACACACAACCACTACCAGTGGAACACATCCATCACAGTAGCATACAACTACTGTCTAGAGACATGCAGTCTCCACAACAATCAAATCATATCATCCTGCATCAACAATGTCATTAGTTGCATCTCCCCTAAGTCGTACTAGCATGATGTGAATGCATCATATCTAAGTTGTACTGGCGTGATTTGGAGTATCATATACATCATCTCTAAGTCGTACTAGCATGACATATCTAGCATGATGTCAATACATCATATCTAAGATGTACTCGCATGATGTAGATCAATGCCTCACTGTGTCACCTCTAAGTTGTATGATCATCTCTAAGCCGTATTAGCATGACATATCTAGCATGATGCCAATGCATCATATCTAATTTGTATGCCATATCTAAGTTGCACTCACATGATCATATCTAGCATGACACGAGCCCCCTGCATCATCTCTAAGATGTATGGTCATGTCTAAGTCGTACTAGCATGACATATCTAGCATGATGTTAATACATCATATCTAAGTTGTATGTCACGTCTAAGTTGTACTCCCATGGCCATATCTAGCATGATGCGGCTCACCAACATCGTCTCTAAGTTGTACTAGCATGAACATAACTAGCATGATGTAAATACATCATATGTAAGATGTATGTCCACCTCTAAGTCGTACTAGCACGTTGCTCATCATGCCACTGTATCAACAACTCCAACCACTTGTATCATATATGAGTTGTACTAGCATGATGCAAGCATCATCTCTAAGTTGTATGACCATATCTAAGTTGTACTAGCATGATAGAGATCTGCAACTCACTGACAATCCATGATGCCACATATCATTACTCCCTCCCAACTGAGGAAGTCATCTCCTCCCTTTCAACCAAGGGAGAAATATCCATGAGCACCATCTTGAGCCCCAGCTTGTCCCTCAAGTATACAAACTTTATCTTGGACAAAGGCTTCATCAAAATATTTGTAGTTTGCTCATCAGTGGAGATATACTTGAGAACCACTTCTCCCCTCTGGACTTTATCACAGAGAAAATAGTAGTTGATCTCAATGTGCTTCGACATGTCATGGAACACCGGGTTCTCTGAGAGATTCACATAGCGCTGGTTATAATGATATATCTCAAGATATTCTTTGCAACTATCCAATGCTCTTGTCTAGGTTCCACCTGGAACTGACTCAACAATTTCACAACAAAGCAAATGTCTGGCCTAGTATTCACCAAATACATCAAGGAGCCAATCAACTGCCAGTACAAGGATGAGTCTACTGGATCAGAATCAAAATCTCTCAACTTCCTAAAATATGTTACCATGGGATTTGTCATGGATTTGCAATCCAACATCCCAAACTTCTGAAGGATATTTACAACATACTTCCCTTGTCCTATGAAGACTTCACCATACTTATAATCCCAAGTAGTAGTGCATGAGACCAATATTCTTCATATCAAATTCAGTGGCTAGCTCCTTCTTACATCGAATAATGATAGAATTTGCACCTATTAGGAACAAATCATCAAGATATAATAGTAGAATCAGAGATGCATTGTTCACAACTTTGTAATAGAGATTTGGATCGGCATGTCTCTTGTAAAATCCAAGTCTTGTCAAGTAGCTATCAATACATGCATGCCAAGCTCTTGGATCTTACTTGAGTCTGTACAAGGCCTTGTTCAATATGCATACATGGGTTTCTCTTGGGTGTACCTCAAAACCTTGAGGTTTCTCTATGTATACCTCTTCCTTAATTACTTCATTGAGAAAGGTAGTCTTTACATCCATCTGATGTAAACTCCAACCCATGGATGATGCTAGAGATATGATGGCTCTGATAGATGTATATCTAGAAACCGGAGCAAATTTCTCATCATAATCTTGTCCCTCCTACTGGAAGAAACCTCTAGCAGTAATAGAACCTTTCAGAGACTGCTTTCACAATTTGTAATGTAGCAACTCTCAAACTTGGTATGTGCAAATTTGAAACTTATCAATTTAATCAAACCTGGAACCTAAAGCCTCAACTGTTATGGAGGGTGCGCTTGTTCCTTTGAATGCACTGAATCCAATATTACTACTTGGACAAGGTCTCTAGTACATTCCCTGCAAACACACTCATGATTTGCTAGAAGATATAACTTGAAAGACATATACAAGTGCATACCTTTGAAATCTTTGTAGCATCATCCAACTTGTCTTCTAATCTGAAACTAGATACCATCTTTACAAGTAGAGGTTAGAAATTGAATTAGAACAAGCTAGAAACTCTGAAATTTCAATTTTGACCACAGAATCAATTTGACCATAAGTCAACCTTTGATTTTGACTTTGACCAAAAATTCAAACCTAACGTTTTTGCTAGCTGAGGTTACCAAGAGGTGCGCTAGGCTAGGGATCACTAGAATGTCAAAGAAATATGCCAAACACTTTACTATAGGTGCCTGAACAAATGTGTTAGGGTTTGCTGTTGCTACAAGACCTGACTGTAACTACAACTGCAACTGGTGCTATGACGAGCTTGACAATGAACTTGCCAATCTACCTTCCAGTGGTTAGACTGTCTGGAGATATTGTGGGCTCATAACCTGTTAAAATAATTGATGTGATCGTTTTACCATAGACAATATCACAATATTGTCACCCAACCATAGGCACGCAGCCACCCCTGAGCACCTTTAACCTTTGACAGAATTATTTCAGAAATCCATACTAGAACCAACAGATAAACCCTAGCTGCTAACTGTAGCAACAACTCAAGACAAGTAGAGCACTCCTTCTCCAAGGGTAGCACACAAGAGAGAGTCTCTATATCCACATAACAAGTACCATACACAATTGCAACAACTGCAACTGCACTACTCTCTCAAACTTGCGCCATACTTAGCTAGTACATCACCAAGAATATCACCAAGAGTATCACCAAGAATATCACCAAGAGAATCACCAAGAATATCAATTGATAGCGCTAGAGAGAGACCAAGACCAAGAGATGACCATACACTCTTATTCCTCCTTGTAGCTGCAACTGCAACTCTCCACAAAACTTGTTCTCTAACTGGGTGTACAAATGAGCTAAAATGTCCTCTATTTATATTAATCTGTCCAGTGATATTTCTGGCTAGGCTGACCTGACTTTCTGGTAATTATATTTTCTGTTTATCTTTTTCCTGTGGAGCCGACTTTCCTTTCTAGAAGATAATATTCTAATATTATTTATTCTACTAGGTCGACTTGTCTTTTGGGGTTTTCACACATCTGTTTAGGGTTTCCCTTGCTTCCAGAATATTCCATTCTAGTCAAAGGTTACACATGGAGGTTAATACCTCCCGCAACTACCATAACATTAACAACCTTGTTTAAGGAAAATTTCACTTAGACTTTCGCCACACCCCTAGACCTAGAAGGTAGTTCATCAAGCCAATTTCCTTTATGTTAAATTACCTTGCCAAATCTACATTGCACCATTCTATGAGTTTCTTTGAACTTCTTGTAAGTAGAATATTGTCTACATATAGGACTAAAACAAGCAACTTAGAATGATCAACCAAATAATGAAGATTAGAATATACATCTATCTTACTGAAACTCAAACTTATCTCCAATTAAATAATAATAATAATAAGAAAATCAATTGATCTCCATAAATATCTCTTCATTTACACCCTAGTGATCCCTCGGCTCTTGGTTCTTGTTCAATCCATAAAAATTTCATAGCCCTAATTACCCACCTCTTTGTTCTTGAACCATATCATTTGAAATCCCCAGTTATTCCTCTTCCTCATGTTTTAATGATATATCTAATCTCTCATCACTCAGAACCCACAATTAGCTATGTCTTGGTGTTTGTATGATCTATCTTGTTGTGACGCAAGTATTTCTACTGAGACTAGTCTTTATATGCCTCATGGGATGGTATGATAACTCATCACATGAGTTATTACTACAATAATCAAAAGTCACAACATTGCTCTAAGGCTCTGCTCAACTTTAAGCATTTGAAAGGCTTTGTCGACCCAAATTATCAACATGGATCTTTAGCTCCAAGTAATACATATAGGTTTAGGTTAGCTGGTATAAGTTTGTTAGAAGGATTTTTTTTTCTCATCAACTCATATTTATAAATCCTAATGACATTCCCTCATGGATATGGGATCCCATAAGGTACTCATAATCATTGGCTCTCTAGCCTGATCTGTATCAAATCACTCATGCTCATAGACTCACATAACCATATATGTTAATATATTGTGGTCATTAATCATCATGATTCATTAATCAAATAATATTCACATAACAATCATTCATTAATGTCCGTCAACACATGTCTTTCTTTGCATATTTATTCAAAAAAAATCCATTCAGTACATCATATTTCATGCTTTTAGTTTTCACTCTTATTCAATATTCAATAACACATATATTTCATTTATTCAAATTTTACATTTCATTTTGAGACACAAACTTACTCATTAATCAACATTTAAGTAGTATTCAACTAATTTGAAATTCACAAATWMMCAAATAACCAATTGTATAAGACATATTTTATAGGGAAATCTTATCATAATAAAAAATGCATTTGTAACCAAAAAATTCATTAAACCTCATCATAAAAAATGTATATAAATATATGTATCAAAACCATCATAATTCATATGTCATCAAAGTCTAAAAAATCATAAGATCTCAACAAATCCTAAAAGTAGATACAAATTTGAGTATACATGTATTAGCCTAGGCAAAATAGTGGTCACTACATATACATGCCCTTTGAAACACTTCAACTTGAAGTGTTTTTTAAACAAAATGATAAGAAAAATCCTAACACATAATTTGCATCCTCCCAAGTGGTAGACTCTAGATTATATTGGTCCCGTTGGACATTAACCTACTCCAACAGTTGATTCCAACGCTAACAAACACTTTGGTCTAGAATGACAAATGATTCAACCATGAAAGTTCCCCCCTTAGAAACCTGAAAATTTTCATAATTCAAAATATGAAATTAATTAAGAATATACTTTCTAGGCACTAAAACATCAAATACATCATCAATCTTTTTCAAACGGGTTGGAAACTTGAGATGATAAGCAATAGGTCCCATCCTTTTTCTTAATTTCAATGTCCTTATGAGATAATTTTGTTCCTTTTACAAATCTAAAGGTACTTTTTGATGGTCTAACCCTTTTAAAATCTTTATAATCTTCCTTAGAGATTCTATCAATTCTCTTTCCATCGGTGTAACTTTTTTGGAAATCTTTGGCTTCCTTAAGTCTAATATTGATATGTGACATCCACTT
>JASDQU010947478.1:21726-33087 GCA_032191745.1 Picea mariana
GATTCAGAGGGTAGAGGTAAGTGACTTGTGGAGTACTCTGAAGATATGGATGATGTCGGCAAGGGTAGATGATAAGTAATGCTCCAACCAAGGGTGACATGGGTTACGCGTGGCCAAAAGGAAGCAAGTCGCCAATGGTGACGACAAAAGAAAATGTAATGACTAGAAATAAAGGTGTTTGTACAATAAATAATGAATAATTTGGGGAGAAATGTACAAATACAGAAATAGGTGCCCCAGTGTGATATGGGTGGCCCACGTAGGGCATAATGTGCTTGGGAGACTGATGAAGGGTGGGGGCCCCATTAGTGAGCTTCTGTATGAGGTAGGTGAAATGAGGGTAGGTTCGCATATGGGCAAATGGATTGTGGATGAATTGGAGGGTTCATGATACTGCGGAGGTGCAGGTAAAAAATAGAACTGTCAAGAGATAATCTGGGAGTCCGTGTGGGAAAGCTAGCAAAATGAGGAGAAGGAGTATGTGGCTGATTCACGTCATGATGAAAGACTATCGGGACTCCCATCCCTAAAGGGTAATGAAAAACAGCATGAGTGTCAAAAAGTGGCAAAAGGTGCTATGAATGGGACAACTCATGTGGGTAAGAATGCTATCGGGTAACAGTACCGAAGATGCAAATGGAGGCATGGGTATTGCAAAGCCGGGAATGAGGATCCTAAAGGCCAATATCAGAGGGTGTGACTGGAAATGTAAATGCAATACAGCGGGAGAGACTGCATGCCAGTGCTGAGTATATACCTGAAGGGATTATGTCGATGAATGATAAGCAAGTACCTGCACACATAACAACCAAATACCCAAAGTGAACAATATCTGAAGAGAATCAAATATATGAGCATGTATTTGACAAATGTGACTATGCGCATGCGTACCTGACCATGGTATGAAAAAAAGGTGCTCTGGGGGCTTAGGATAAAAAGCGACCCAGGGACTGCTGTGATGTAGGTGACGGGATGCTAATCCCATGGCTGAAGACGGTTTGAAAAACAGACACCTTGGGCTCCCGGAATGGTGAGTGGAAGTTTGGCAAAAGGCCTATATATAGCTGTAGGGCCCACATTGCCACCTCATTTGTACCTGCTGCAATAGTGACTGGACGAGCAGTTTTCAGAGGAGATTTGGAGATTTGGGGAGGATGAGGCATCCGATTGATGATCTGCGAGTATCAGGTTAGTGGTCTGATCATCCTGCATAGAAATAGGTTTTCAATTTTTGGGCAAGGTTTGTACGGAGGGCCGTACAAGGGTATTTAGGGGTTGTGGGCCCCACATGCATGGGCGACTCGGTGATAGGCGCACACATGTGTGTGCCTGTACATCGAATATACGTGCATGTGTGTGCACGAGAGAGAATTTAAGGTGCGCCCAAGGGCGCGCCTGCGAGTTGAATAGGCGTGTGTTTGTGCGCGCCTGTGGGTTTCACAAGCGTGCATTAGTGTGCGCCTGTATGGTGAACAGGTGCACGTAAGGCCACACTTGTGAAGAAAACAGGTGCACACTGATGCACACCTGTGCAGTGTACAAGTGCGCATAGATGCGCACCTGTTTAATGAACAGGCGCACATGTGTGCACGCTTGTGGGTAACAAAAACCGCGCCTAGGAGGCAAGGTTTGAAGGGTAAAAAAAATAGAGTCTTTTTTATGCTGTTGATAGTTGCTTGAGATGATATAGGACTCTATGGTGTCTGTAGGTGGACCGTCGTGACGATGCCAGTGTGGTGGCAAGATCGAGACTGGGCCCAGTTGCGAGATGCCGTGGCCATTGAGGGCCCTGGCGTGCGTGTGACTTTGGCAACCTGTGGGTTGCTAAAGTTCTTTGAGTGCCCGTTGATACGGGCGTAGGAGTATTTATTGTAGTTCCTGATCCAGATGTGGAGTCTAGAGCTGCACTTCTTCCTTGTGCGAGGATAGCAGATCCCCTTCACTGTGGTGGAGGATATTTATTTTCTGACTGGGCTCCCCTTTCGGGGAACGCCCCTACCGGCAGAGCCTGTGCTGCCTAGGGATACAGCCCTTGTTACGATTGGCTAGTGATACTGTTCAGGTCGAGACTTTATGTTTGGGACTGTGGTGAGCATCAGGGCTATAGACTCCCTAGCACATCGCTGTATAGCGGCGATGATTGTGCGTATATATCGGTCACTTGCGACCCAACAGATTAGTGGTGGCCAGCTTTTGGTGTTGGAGAGAGTGTTGGTTGGCGAGCAGTTCGCTTGGGGACTGACGCTTCATGCTAGGATGGTGGCACAATTGGACCACTGTCGGTCTACTGATGGAGGAGAGTTTGCTTTCGGGTCCATCCTAGTGGCTTGGTTTTTGGAGAGGGTGTCGATGTTGTGCCCGAGGGTTTTACTGGAGATGCCAGGGGCACGTGAGCCGCGGTTGAGGCGGTGGTCGACAATTTTGCTTTGTCATGATGGTGGCGAAGGTGGCCACTTATTTTCGGCAGAGGTGGCATGGATATGGCGGCAGATGCCGCAGGTAGTACTTCGGTACCCCTATGCTGGGGTGGACTTCCGGGGTGACTCGGACATGGTGCTACCTCCAGGGGAGGTTTTTGACCATCGAGGTATGTGTAGTATTGTGCATGTTTTGGTTTATGTTATTTTTTGAGATATCAGTCCATATGTATATGATATAGATGCTGATACGATCTGTTGTTGTTGTTTTGTGCATGTGCAGATGTGGCACCTCGCGGGCGCGAGGTGGAGATGCAGAGAGCGCCGGCTCGTCGAGAGCTGGAGAGACGCTCGTAGGGAGAGAGACGTCAGCGGGAGGATGCCGCGGGGCGACCTGTTGAGCCTAAGAGGGCAGCGAGGAGGAACCGGTTCGATGACCCTGGTGCGGGGCCATCACACGCTCCTCCGGCGGCGGCTGGAGTGGATTATGATGACATACGCCATCATCTGGAGATGGTTTTGTAGGATGTGCCTAAGGGCATGTGGACGCACATCTAGGATGAGAGTTTCCTGGAGTAGTGTGTAGGGGTACCGCCCCCATGGCGGGCCATAGTGCGGTGAGCAGTAGTGCTTGCTGCGATGACGAGTGGATGCCTGCCGCCGGGGTAGGAGGGTCCTGTGGGTGGTCCACCACCGCCTGGGGCAGGTGGTGGTGGGACACCACCGCTTGAGGGAGGGGCAGGTGGTGGCGCGATAGAGGCACCATGAGTGGTGCATGATGTATATCTTTTTGTTGTATATAGGCTAGTGAGCCCGTTTTTGTACCGAGGTGCTGCATTGGCCTGCGGATACATGTATTTTTTGTATGTAATCATTCGGATGGCCTGATGGGCATTATATATATATGAGTATACATTTTTTGAGATTCTAATGTTGTCTACATGTTTTTGCTGATGTTTTTGATGATGTCTATTATATATATATATATATATATGTTGTGACAGGATTTTGTGGTATGTTTATGTATGTGTAGCTTGATGTGATATATGCCAATCTAACACCATGTTAGCTATTTGATCTGTTTTTTGATTCAATTGTCTTGGAATATGTGTAAATGTAACGGAATCAAAATGTCGAGATAACAGTCTAACCTGCAGGTATTTGTGAAAGAGGCACGGATCGCGTACGCGGTACACATTGTTGAGCTAGAGAACGACTAGTTGAGAGTCGAGGAAGACGCTAAGGTGACGAATATGATGATGCTGGGCGTCGGCTAGGAGGCCAATGACAACAGTGTATTCGGCTTGGTTGTTGGTTGCTGGCCCCAAACATATGTCGCCTGAATGGAGCATTTCATGTGAGGGGGTGTAGAGAGCCCAAGCAGCCGAAGCGAGATTTTGTGTCCAACGGCTGGCATCGTCGGCGTAACCAATGTGGTAGGCTGGTGGAGGAAGCATCTGTCAATAGCACAAACGATAGTTTAGACCAGAGGGGAGGAGAAAAAGATTAAAAACGCTAGAAAAAGAAATAACCTAAAGTAGAATGACTACGTTTAAGCATAAAATTTCTTGAGATTCAACCCATTGATGGGTTCTTTGAGAGAGAGGCCTTCGAGGGAGGCCAAGATGTATGCGCCTTTGGTGAGGCAATCTTGGATGATGTAAGGGCCATGCCAAAGTGATCCGAATTTGCCGTGGCCAAAGGTATCATGAGTGATATCATAAGCCAGGACGAGGTCGCCTTCGCGGAATGATCGAAGGTTGACATGGCGATCAAAGGTAGCCTTGGATCATTTTTTAGCTACCTCATTGTTTTGTAAGGAAGATCGACGATCTTCATCCAGAGACTCCAAGTTCAGCAAGCACTGCTCCATTGGAGCAATGTCATGTAATAGCTCATTTGCGGTGCGTACAGTGGGAATTTCACACTCAATGGGAAGAGTGGCCTCGACCCCATGGACTAAATGGAATGGTGTGAAACCAGTAGTGGTTTTCACTGCCATTCGATAAGCCCATAGTGTGGAAAATAACATATGATGCCAATTGGTTTTATGTTTATTAACTGTGCGCTATAACATGGTCTTGAGGAATTTGTTCACTGCCTCGACCTGTCCGTTTGACTAAGGGTAATATGGTGAGGCAAACTTGTGAGAGAAGCCTAACCGAGAGGAGAGTTCGACGAAGATCTCATTCTCGAATTGTTTCCCATGGTCGGAAATGAGTTGGAGGGGTACTCCAAAATGGGATATGACGTGATTAAAGAAAAAATGTGCTGCAGTGTCAGCGGTGTTGTTGAAAGTGGGCATAGCTTCGGCTCATTTGGTGAAGTAATCAACGGTGACAACAATGTATTTGTGACCATTACTAGAGGGGGGATTACAAGTCATAAAGTCGATGCCCCATTTGCAAAAAGGGCCGGCTGTAATGNCGTTTAAGACTCTGTTGGCCTCGTTAATAGTCAGGCATCGATGAATAATGGTATCTAAACCCCGCCGGTATAGGATGTCTGCGATGAGGAGATAGCGGGGGACCTGATGGCAGATACGTCGATGATCATATCGTGAAAGGTGGTTACCAAACTTTTGAGTTCATAGGTAGACAAGAAGGTCGCCATACCAAGGATCATCCGAAGTGATGTAAAAGAGATGTTCGTCAGGAAAGTCGGTGTTGACGGGGGCACTGGTGGTGTCAGAGGGGAGGGCCATGACAAGTTCGGTGAGAACGAGGGCCTTCTTACTCTTAGGTGTTGAGAACTCGAGGTCGTACTCCTGAAGGATAACGATCCATCGAGCGAATTTTCCATTAACTTGTCGACAGCTAAGCAAGTATTGCATAGGGTTGGATTCTGCAACGACCTTTGTTGTGCGAAGCAGAATGTAATGGCGCAGTTTCTGGACTGCAAGGACAACTGCAAGAGCAAGTTTCTCTTCGTGTTTATACTTCAAGGGTGGTCCTGAGAGGTTCTTACTAACGTAGTAAATGACGTGTTCACGATTGTCATCTCCGAGCTGGACGAGGACGCCGGCTACTGATACAGCTGATGCTGATATGTAGAGGATGTAGTCGCGATTATAGTTGGGTGCACTAATTAAAGGTGCATTTGAAAGCGCTGCTTTAAGATTGTCAAATGACTGTTGGGCATGGTCGTCCCAGTGAAAAGGGATGTCGTGATGTAGTAAGCAGAGGAAACTGTGTGCGCGTATGGCATAATCAGGAACAAAGCGTCTGAGAAAGTTAGCTTTGCCCTGTAGACTCTGAAGTTGCCGTAAATTCTGGGGAGGTGGAATTTCGGTGATAGNACCGCTTTGGGAAACAATAAAACCGAGGAGGCGCCCTGCAGTGACATAGAACACACACTTGAGAGGGTTCAATTGGATGTTTTACTGATGACACCGTTGAAAGATGATTCGTAAATCATCGAGATGCTGGGTGCATTTCTTGGATCGAGCTGTGAGGTCATCCAAGTAGGCAAGGATGATTTTAGCCAGATCGTGGAAGATGTATGTCATCGCCTGCTGGAAAGTTGCATCGGCATTCTTTAAGCCGAAAGGCATGACATGATATGCAAAGGTACCCCATGGGGTAGTAAATGCGGTTTTATACTGATCGGCTGGGTGGATTTGGATTTGGTTATAGCCAGAGAAGCCATCCATGAAGGAGAGAGCCTCGTGGCCGGCGCAGTCGTCGATAATTTGATCGATGAAAGGCATTGGAAAGTTGTCTTTTGGACATGCGTTATTGAGATCACGAAATTCGGTGCAAACGCGGATAGTGCCCTGTTTTTTGTCGATGGGTACAGGGTTGGAAACCCACGAAGTGTAAGCGATGGGATAAATAAACCCGACCGCATGTAATTTGTCAATTTCAGCTTTGATAGCCGCGGCTTTGGATGGGTGTAGCGGTCGCTGTTTTTGGCGGACTGGTGTGATGTCAGACCAGGTGTCGATGCGATGTTCAAAAATAGAGGGATCGAGGCTAGGCATTTACGTGTATGACCAGGTGAAAATATCCCTATATTCCTGGAAGAGGGATTTATATGCGGCGATTTCCTGAGGAGTGCAAGCAGCTCCAATGCTGATTTCTTCGACGATGCCATTTTTAATGGAAATGTCGATTTTGATGGTGGGGAAATGTTGGCCATGTTTCCTTCTTCAAACGCATCAGGGGCAGAAATAGGATTGTTGAACCAATCAATAGGCCCGGATGGGATAAAATATTTTGTTTCGATTGTGTAAATGGGGTTTTGGTTAGGAGGCATGAGGGCTTCCTGTGGAGAGAAGAGTGTGCGGTGATGTAGTGCATCCCAGGGAGAGTTCATGCGGTTTATCTCTTCGAGTATTTCCTCATCGCATTGGAAACGCCGGGAATACAAGGGGTCGTGAAGAGTGATCGCGGTGACAATGTGGTTGCCCCCTGATGGAGAAGCAGAGGGAGAAATGCCAGGGGATGGTGAGGGTTCACTCGACATAAACCATATATTGAAGTACTGAGGGGTACCCATGGTGGTTGGGTGGAGAGTGTCTATAGGGGAATGAGCAGGAGAGTTGGGGGGCTTGTAGGGTAAATCCTCAGAGACATCATTTAATAACCATGGAGTCGTTGGGAGTGCCTCGGGTTCAGGAGAAATGACATGAAGAGCCTCGAGTGACGAAGTAATGTCAATTATCGCCTCTGCGGGTCGGTGAAGCAGGGCCA
Organism: Picea mariana; assembly: GCA_032191745.1. Lineage (NCBI taxonomy): Eukaryota > Viridiplantae > Streptophyta > Pinopsida > Pinales > Pinaceae > Picea > Picea mariana. The sequence goes on from JASDQU010947478.1 coordinate 28,838, forward strand.
ATTGATGTTGCCTGTATGCAAGGATCATAGGACACTGGTATGTAAAATGAGGTAATGAATCGCAGAGAGAAAGGGCATCTCATATGTTCATTGACTGAAGTGGTGACATAGCGAATGTCAGTGATATTTGACGAGGACGTAGCAGGGCGTGGGTTGTTCTGGAAGTTCTGGCACACAACAACCAAAGTCTGCCGAAAGTGTGGTAGTGCTGGGCAATGATGGGTGTAATGGCCATACTGTGAACATATAGCACACGCATATTTGGTCCTCAACCCTTTACTACTGGAAGGGTTGGTGGTAGTGGGGGGACTAGCAGTAGTGGTGGGTGTTGTGGGAGTTTGATTGAGGGGGATCAAATTCTGTAATTCAGGTAGGAATGGGCAATTGTTGGTTTGGTGGCCCTCTTTCTCACATAGTGCGCAAGGTGGTGGTATGCGTGGAGGAAGTGGAGCGGTGGGATCTTTCTTCTTTATCCTGCCCCCAGCTGTAGCCGGGAGGTTAGTGAGTGGGGGGGTTGTGGGGGTGAGGACGGGAATCATCATGGGAATTCCTTCTTGTGGGGGAAGGGATGGTTGAGGGACCATCTCTGGTGGGTGTAAATACCAAACTGGGATTGCTAACACCATATTAGGTAGTGTGAGCATATCGGCTACCTGAAAAGCTTCAATACCTGGGGGAGGGTAAAAGAAGGGAATTTGGGTGAGGGGTTGGGGGAGTGTCTCCCAGACGGGATTATTCCCTTGAGGGGATGTGGATTCGTGGACTGTTGAGGTCGATGAGTGTGAAGGAGGCTCCGACGGGAGTGGTTCTGTGACTATTGAGATGTCAGGAATGACTGAAGCTTCCTGAGGAGGAAGAGAATCCTCCGTGTGAGTTTTTTTAGATGAGATGACGCATACTTGATTAGCAGGATGAAGGAGTGGTGGTGCTCCATGGTACGTCCCTAACAAGGATGGATCTTTGAAAATCCTAGGACCCATCTCTACGAGTGGATATGCGTCTTGGTTGGTGTGGATGAGAGGAAGAATGTTATCGAGGTTGGCAGATGGGTTAGGCTCATAATGTGAGACTTGGTCGATGGTCATGATCTTCCCATTATGGGGGAATATCATTGTCTGAAAGACGGAAGAAGCCACTGCCTTCATAGCGTACATGTAGCTATGCCCGAACAACATATTATAATCGAGTGGGGCGTCGATAAATTCGATATCAATGAGAATAGTCTTGCCCCCGAGCTCAACAGGGACATTTTGGAAGAGCCCTTCAGGAGAGGATGGTCATCCATCATAAGCTCGTAATGTGATGGTAGAGGGTATGAGTTCCGGGGAACCAAGTTTTTGCCATACTATTTTGGACATGATGCACATAGATGCACCTTCATCGATGATACACCGATGAACTGTGATGTTCCGTATTTTCACTGGTATTTGAAAAGCGATCAAGGCAGGAAGACGAGGTTCTCCGCTACCAATATCAAAGGTGATGAGTCGAGTATCTGTGGGGTCGACTGCCCCCAAGGTGGAAAGTAATGATTTTCGCTGCATAGGACAAGTCTGGAGGACTTCCAAGACTGACATGGCACCCGGGGATTGTGCTAAGTCATCTACCAAGCTATATTTATGAGTTGCCCTAGCCTGTGGGTTGTGGACATTCCTACGCAAGGGGATGCGAGGGATGCATAGTGGTGGTTCGGTGGAAGGGCGAGGGATCACCAACGGGGGTCCCGTCGGTGTAGGGTTTGTCTAAAGAGAGATGGGAGTAGACTTAGCGGGTGTATGATACTGACGATTACGTGTTTGCAGAAGGATTTCTTCCTCACTGGTGAGGAGAATTGTACACTCTGCTGGATCGTTGGGGTTGTGATATTGTCCCACCTGAGGTGGGGGATGTTGTGTGTCTTTTTGGGTGTTTATCACACCTTGATGTGGAATAGGATTTTGCAGCACAGCGAGAGGGGGTTGTTGTACATATTGTTGCGGTGCCTGCTGAGGGGCAATTTGTGCAGGAGAATGGGGAAGACTACCCGAGTCTTTCAACCATTTGAAATCAGCGATATAGGGGCAATGGTGAGTGTAATGACCGAACTCACCACAAAGAGCACAAGGAAAGATGGTTTTAACATTATTTCTCCCTTGGCATTTGTTGTTATTTCCCCCTTGGGGGTTTTGGTTCCCTTGGTTCTGGTTGCCCCCAATGGGTTGGTGCTGTGGGGGTTGATTCCTGCCTTGATCTAGGTTGTTGTTATTCTTGTTCTGTCCTTTCTTCTTGGCATTGTTTGATGGGTGAGTTGGGTTGGCTGTATTCAACTGTTCAAAATTTTGGTATTGTTGAGAAGCAGAAGGTTGAACAAAATTTACCCCCGCATGTGGATGTGGGGGAGCCATTGGGTGTGGAGGAATAGGGAAAGGGAAGTATGGATTTTGTGGTGGTACCGATCCATAAGGTACATAGGAAGGTTTAGTGCTTTCACTAGTACTATAAGCTGATGTTGAGGGAGTACCACTATTTGTAGGAATAGGTGGATGTATGGGAGGTGCCGGTGGTGGTCCACTGATAGGTGGAGGTATAACAACAGGATATGGCTGTTGATAAGGGGGTGGGGGGTAATAAGGAGTGCCCCCATATGATGGTGGGTATTGAGGTGTTCCATACATTGGTGGTGGTTGGGGTTGTGGACCATGGTGTCTGGTGGCACCAATTAGTCCGTCTGTTGAGTGAGACATCCTAGGTTTGTCTTGGCCAAATGGCACAGGTTTTGGAAGATCAGGAAGTACCGTATATAAGTACCCTAATTGTGCACAAATGAGGTCATACTGTTGGGCCTTACTGATGGCTTCCTATTCTGATTGAGGGAAGGTGGAAGCTATATCCTTTCTGAGGAGAGAGACAAGTGATCTAAGAAACCAGTTGAGACATTGTTGCTTGGTGGTTTCTTCTTTACACAAACTACGTCGCCTACGCCACTCATGAATGTGGTTAGCGATGTGTGTGGCTAAGGTTTGTTTGAAGTTAGACAGTAGTTCTAGACCATTGTCATGGCGGATGGGTAATTGGAAGAAGGTCAAGAATGATTTGGCCAATGACTCAAAGGTCGCATGGGACCCTGATTTTTCTTCGACATACCATTTGGCTGATGGGCCAGTGAGTGTACGTTGAAATAATCGCAGTCTGATGGAATCATCCATAATGTTATTGGAAGAACACCATAGATGAAAGGTCATGACATGGTTGGCGGGGTCATTCCCTGCCTTTCCTTCAAACTTTGGTATGTATGAAGGAAGTTTTGTTGGCATTGCAGGCCATGTGGCATCATGAAATATAGGATCATTGGTGAGTTTGGTGGGATCTGGTATGTTGAGAGAGGCCAAATATGGCATCTGTAGTGGGGGGGGAGGGTTAGCTCTGGCCATGGTGAGTTGTGAACCTGACCCTTGATGGGGACTAGGTGGGTTGGTGCTCCCTCCTTGAGAGGAAGTGGGTCCCCCGCTTCCGTGTAAAGGAGAGCGAGTGAACGGATGACCTTGGGAAGTAGACCCAAGTAATGTAGAACCAAGCAGAGCTGATCCTAAGATAGTAGCACTCACAGGAGTGTGTGAAGGAGGTATCGATGAGCAGGTACGACCAGATACTCCTCCTAAGATAGGAGGGAGGTTGAGAAAGTGTCATGAATGATGGGGGTTCTGTGGTTCCCCTATGATGTCAGACTAGTTGTGTGAATGTGTGCAAAAAGTGGTGAGAGAAATATAGAAACAAAAAGCCTTTTGCGTTGAATGTTTACACAATATATATATCCAAATCAAACTGTAATCTGATGTGCATCATACATTAAAATGAGAATGAAGCATATATATGGGTAAGTGGGTTTTTTCCACGTGGGAGAATCAAAAGAAAGCAAATGCTCGTGTCCTAGAAGATGTAACGTCCTTCCTCTCAAATAGCACTGGACCTTCCAATAGTACTCAACAGTGGGGTCTGAAGTCACCGGAAGAGACACTAGTGAAGGATGAAATAATTGGTTATAATGAGGGGTAGAGGGGGCATATCCCAAAAGAGCTGGCGATATTTCCCAATAGCCATACAAAATCCAATCAAGGTGCAATTGCAGCCCACAATTGCCACCTGGGTAGATGTCCTAAAGTTGGTCACTAGGTACCTCGGTCAAAGTGTGGCATTTAGATTTTCGGCCTAAGAAATGGGTCACGGGCTGGATCCCATCCAAGAGGTGGGTGCCTCAAGGGGGGATGCACAGA
>JASDQU010947479.1:4060-16397 GCA_032191745.1 Picea mariana
ATCATCCAATAACTACAGAGAAAATAGGCAATGAACAAATGAACAATCATACACATACACAGTACATTAGTGTTTTACGTGGAAACCCAAAGCGGGAGAAAACCACAGAATTCTTTTTCTTATGTATCTTGAAGAATTACATTCATTGAAAGCACCAACTTACTTTGTTTTCTAGATGCAACTGGAAGGAGGCTCCAACCCCCTTTTTTCTCAGGCTACAACCTGAGGGAACCTCCAACTCCCCTATTCTCTGGCTACAACTAAAAGGAGGCTACAACCCCCTATGTTCTTCAGCTACAACCAGAAGGTGGCTACAACCACATGTCCTTGCCCCGTCCAACTGCCCTGAAGTAGAAGTAGAATTATGGAACCACTGTCACACTATCAATGTGAGATATATTGTTGTAAACTTGTACCAATAAACTTGAGCCATGCATCAACCTGTACCTCAAGCTATAATCAACCTATACCATAAACAAGTGCATAAACCATGCACCAACCTATACCAAAAAACCTGTAATCAACATGTACCATAAAAAAGTGCATCCAACCATGTACCAAGTATGTACCAATCATGTGTCAACTACTCATCAACTATGACTCATCAATATGTACCAACATCATCAACTATACACCTCATGTATGCGCCAACTCATCAACTACTTGTCTCAACCATGTACCCAACATGTACCTTAACCAAAATCCATCATCAATTTCATCATCCAAATATGATTTGTAACTCTATAATAGACCTGGTGTATATGATCACATACCTACAAACCTTCCTTAAATTTCACAACAAGTGACTAGCATTTTCATCAAACTTTTCTTTAGTCTCACATGACTAGTTTGGGATTAGTCAACAACCCTAACTTGAAATAATCATAACTATGTACCTGTAATGAATAAATATCTGAAAATAGTACACAATGTTCTTCAATTTGTTTAATGTAATTCCTCCAGGTGTCACTACTTGGAACCTATCAGAAAAGGATTTATAGAAAAAATGGCATACCTTGCTTAATTTTGGCTTATTCTAAAGAGAGGCCTTATAGAGCGTGCCCCGCACAGAATATTTGTTGAATCGATCTGAAAATATTGCACAAAATACTACAGAATGTACTCTAACCAACACATTTTGTTTTACTGAATTTGGATCTGTTATGAAGAGGTTATGACATTTTTACCCAAAACACTTGTTTTAGACTAGTTTCAGGACTAGCCACAAACCCTATTTTCTACCGAGTGTAACTCGAAAAATAAAACGACTCACAAGATGAAATTTTTACCATAGATACTTGGATATGTTTCCTCAATGGCCTATCAATTTCACGTTCTGAATCATTCTAGAAAAAAAAATTATTGCTAAAATGGTGAGATGACTTGTAAATAGCATACCTTATAAAGCATCATCAAAATAATTTTTCCTACCTTGAATTCCAGCCTTCTTTTCTTCACCTTCCATCTGAAATTTGGCTTAGATATCCTTTGGTTACCTCAGTCACCTATAGATATTCAATATTCTCAAGTGTGATGTAAAATGAGAGAGCCTTGCCTCTTATTTATACTCTCCAAGTAGCTTCCTTAGAGGCATATTCTAGGTCACTTTGCCCACTTTCCTTATTTTAGGGTTAACCCACTTCTAATTTCTCCATTAAATTAATTATTTAAATAATTTATTTTGTATTCACTTTGAATGATAGTACACTCATCCCTTCACTTTATTATTTACCTTCTAAAATCTCTTTAACCACTTTGACTACTTTGTGTTGGAGTTACTTCACACACACCTAGGATTTATTTTTACTAAGGTTTTTCCTTGTTTATTAGTCATAATTAGTCATTATCCAGTCTCGTATATTTTAGGGGAGAGTATTCCACCTAGAAAATATTCTCTTTCAGTTGACACTTCAATTTGACTAGTTGAGTTGAGTTTAGATGCTGCATTGGTTTTGTCACCATGAAACATTGGGATCATCACCAACTAATGCACACTTTCCTTGGGATCATCACCAAACTGACACATTACCCTTGATTCCTCGAGTTAACTCCTCACTACTCGCTATTTAGTCAGTTAACTAAAGACTAGTTGACTAGTTAACTCAGCTAGGTGGCAGTTCACTCTTATAACTGCCTGAGAGACTAGACTAGATGGAAGTTCACTCTCGTAACTGCTGGTGTGTGTCCAGATCACTCTAGAACACCACTATGGTTCATTAGTTACTCATGTATTCTATATCTATTGTAAATTATTCACTCTTTGAGTGTGGAATATGGTTAATGAGAATTCTTCCATTCTTTCTCTCCTTCGTCTTCTTTCTCCAATTCTCTCTGCAAATGTGTGTATTATTGTTTAGCTAGATCTATTATGTGCAGGTTCAACACATTTACACTTTGACCTTTTGGGCCTTCTAGATGACATATGAGGGTCCTCCAACTTCGTAAGGTCATAAATCTCAAACAATGAGGAGTTATGTGAAGTTCCACATACCACCAGAAATGGAATGACATGTACTATCCATATATAATAGTCTTACCTAAAAATATATCAAATCTCATACCATTATCCATCAAACAAACTTGAGTCCATTACCAAAAACCTGGGTTCTCCAACTTCTCGTGGCCATAACTCTCTAACCGTGAGGAGTTATGTGACGTTCCACATACCACCAGAAATGGAATGACATGTAATATCCATATATAATAGTATTACCTTAAAATATATTAGAACACATACCATTATACATGAAACAACCTTGGGTCCATTATCCAAACCTTTGTGCTACCGGAATTCGCTACCGGACTTTCTTCAAGCGTTGACATCAATGACAACCAACCTTAATCAAAAATTACATCAACAATATCTCTAGGAGGTTGCAGGCTACTCCGTACATTGGATTTTTTTCCTTAGAGATATGTGGCAAACAAAAAATCCAACCAATTCATTGATTCTTGGACATTGTCTTTTAGAATAAATGCAACTACAGCCAGCTCATTGCATGGATATTTAGTGAAGTTGAATCTTAGGTACAAGTGTCCCTTGGTGTCTAACGGATCTCTGAGAACCCATTTGAACCTCCTCAGACAGGTGTCATCCCTCCTACATCTCAGATTTATCATGTTGTTAGAGTTTGCAGTGCAATTTCAGGATTTGCTCTAAACTTTCCTGTAGGTGATGTTTTCAACTTTTCTCCCAAAACATGAACTGGGTCGGGCTTATTTTTTTTCACAAAGTCAACGATATTATGGTTGATATCCACAAAAAATTTTAGAAGAACCCATATCAGCGTTTAAAATTTATGATGAAAATAAGATTCTATTGTGTACTAATTTGTTGTAAACTATTTCAATTTAGCAGTTCACAACGCCTCTGCATGATGCGCTGGGAACTTTCCGGTAGGTGTAATTTTTTATTCTGATTACTGACCTCAAATACCACTCCATGTTACAGATAACCAAGTATATCATCCATTTAAGCTTCCACTAATAACATCTTCAGAGATTTTGTAGCGAATCAGTATGCAACGTCAGTTACAATTTGCAGCAAGTTGAACTAGTGTACAGTGCCTTGTTTAAAAAAGAAAAAGAAGATATAAAATGATAAAAAATCCCTTTGAAAATTACCCTTTAGATTTTCTTGATGATGTGATGTCACTGAAAACTAGAGTTCATCATTAGAGACCATTTGCAAAATCATAATCATAAAAAGATTGGGCACATGCATTATTTTGAAAATGCTACGAATTTTATGAGAGTCTCTTGACTCCTGAACATTCCATGTGTTAACATATGGATCCATATAGGATGGATACCTCCCTATTAAGTTCCAAGAACATGGCAGTTCTAGTACCTTATCCATTGATCCTTGCAAAACAAAGACCTGAGAGACCCTCTGTTCATTTATTGAAATCTGAAAATACTCTCACACTGTAACCTGACCACACTATGCAAACTGAACAAAATGCTCAAAAGGAGAGATTATTTATGTACACCTACTCTACTCCAGAAAACAAAATTTGATCAAGTGTATACAAATTTCCAATCTAACCATTCAAGCAGCTAAAATCTTTGCATATATTTTTTTTAGAATAAGGACTTGAAACCGAATCAACAACTCATCATAAAACTGAACTCTAAATTTACATCCGAACTGTGGTAAAAAAAATTCACTGACGAAATCCTCCAAATAAGCTACTATAGGATCGTGGAAGGCATGAAAACCAAATCTTAATTGATAATCAATAATGCATACCTTAGTCTAGTCTTCATGACTGAATTGATCCTGCACAATTTGTTTTTCATGGCTGAAAGTTTTTTGCATGCTTTATGTTTCAATGAAAGCATGAGGTATCAGTTGTGAGTCTCCATGTGATCCATAATAATAAAAGGAACTCTTTCATTGTTGATATCTTCTTCTTCTAGCTTAATGAAATCATTTTCAAACTTGATGAAATCTTGAATCTTTTGCTCAGCATTTCCATAAGAAAGGAGAAATACTTGCTCATGATCTTCGACAACACTATCTGAGTGTACATGAGGATTGTTCAATGGTCCATCATCATTTGTTTCATTCAAGTTATCATATTCAACATCATATTATTTTTTAGTTTCAAGCTCCTCTTGAATAAAAGAGTATGGAATTTCTTCTACAAGAACTAACTCTTCTTTAATCTCCTTTTCAACAAGATCTTCATAAATCTCATCACAAGAGAAACATTATACTATTTGTTGATTACAAGAATCAAATTGTTCACAACAATATTCAAGAAGTGTGTCAGTAGAATAATACCTTTTACAGTGTTTGTTGAAAGCAACATGGAAATATCTCAAGGAACATATGCTAGAAGCAGGAAGAGAAAAATACCATTCTCGTGCATCACCCTTTAAAAAGTACATGAACATTTTCATCAATACATCCTCGTGAAGTATGCCAAGTTGATCAATGCATTGATGAAATGTAACAAGATTTTGGGAAGGATTATCCCCCTTCTCTTATTTGAAAATAGGAAGATAATCCACCCATTCTAATGGAGGAGGCACTAGATTTGGAAAATTAGGGACAACTAAAAAATTGAGAGGTGAAAACATTTGTGCCAAGATAGCCTCCATGGCCTTTGTCATCCTGAATCAGTGAATTCACCAACAAATCATTTTTTCATGGAGTGGATTCGCCATGTGAATGATGCAGTCTGAATATGTCCAGCTTCAGTTCACCATCCAAAGTTGGATCTAATTAGTGTCATTCTCCCAGGGAAGATATTCAACTTCCTCCCCGACAACGACGCCAAAAATGTTAGTACTAGAAGTCACACCTATAATACTACAGGTGTGAGAATAATACCCATTTAAATTCATGGAAAATAAATATTTAAAGAAATTTTAATAGTTATATCAGATAGACTGATTGAGAAGGGGAGAAGGCAACAAGCTGAGGTTTAAAACAACTAAAAATTAGTAGCATGGAGTCATAACCATTATGCAAATTAAAGGCCATCAAACCGCATATCAGATCAATATCAATTGAAATGGTAATAGAAGAATGAAAGTGAACAAAAAGAAGAATATATATTAAACATAGATCTTCTCTGTAAAATAGATTTTGCAATAATTGATTAAATCAATGATAAACATGTCAGCTACAGCAAATCTTTTGTTGCTCTGAGATCCATTAATCAAAGGCAGTATTTGATCCTCAAACTCTACAATTAGTTCAAGTAAGAAGGTAGAAGAAATGGAAAAAAAAATATTTAAACATACTGATAATACAATTATCAAGAATCTTCAATGGCAAAAGATGATTAAAACTGTAAAATTCCCTCAGGCTTACAAATACACAGATAAAGTTGCCCCTCCAACTTTATCAAAACTCTCTCTAGTCCTCCATTTAGTTGTCCTCTCACCCATTAAATATAAAATTACATCAATCATATCTCTAGGAGGTCGCAGCCTACTCCATTCATTGGATTATGTGCCTTAGAGATATGTGGAAAACAGAAAATCCAACTAATTCCTTGATTCCTGGAAACTGTCTTATAGAATAAATGCAACTACAGCCATCTCATTGCATGGAGATTTAGTTAAGTTGAATCTTAGGTACAAGTGTCCCTTGGTTCCTAATTTGTCTCTGAGAACCCATTTGAACCTCCTCAGAGAGGTGGCATCCSTCCTACAACTCATATTTATCATACGATTAGAGTTTGCAGTGTAATTTCAGGATTTGCTGCAAACTTTCCTGTAGGTGATGTTTTCAAATTTCCTCCCAAACGACAAACTAGGTGGATATGATTTTTGGTCAGCAATAAATGATATTATGATTCATCTCCACAAAAAATATTAGAAGAATCAAGATCGAAATTTAAAATTTATGATGAAAATACAATTATGTTGTGTACTAATTTGTTATAAATTGTTTCAATTCAACAGTTCGCAGCGTCTCTATAGGATGCGTTGTGAAATTTCCTATAGGTGTCATTTTGTCTTATGATTACTGACATCAAATCCCACTCCTTGCTACAAAGAACCAATTCTATCATCCCTTTAATATTACACCAATGACCTATTTAGAGAGTTTGCAGTGAAACAGTATGCAACGCCAATTACAATTTATAGCAAGTTAAACCAGTCTACAGTGTCATCTTTACAAAAGGAAAAGAAGATATAAAATGATAAACCCTCCCTTTGAAAATGACCCTTTATATTTTCTTGATGATTTGATGGCACTGAAAATTATATTTCATCATTATAGACTTTTTGCAAAATGATAATCATAAAAATATTGGGCTCATGCGCTATTTTGAAAACATTGTGAATTTTATGAGAGTCTCTTGACTCCTGAAAATTCCATGTATTGACAGATCCTTTGCAGTCTTGCAATGCATAACTTTAAAAATTACTTAATCATCCAGACTGCTCATAATGGTTTCTTAATCCTTTACGTTGTTTTCTCTGAGTTTATTTCCATCTTTTTCAATTGGGGAAGTGGCTAGTGATGCATATTTGTCTACTACTAAATGCCAAACATCAAATACCTATGTATGTAAAAAGGTTTGCACCCTTTTACTCCAAAAGGAATATTTATGTCCATCAAACCTTGGTTCTAAAATCTTAGTGTATTCCATGATCTCCTTCCAATGGTTAAACTATTTCTTAAAGTACCTGCTCTGATTCCAATTGTTGGAACAATGAGAGGGGGGGTGAATAAGTATGAACACTTTATTGTCACTTTTAACTACAATATGTAATAATTAACATCATTAGCATTATATCATCAATATATCATGAGTAGTATAAATCAATAGAGCACAATAGACATCCATAGAAACATAGTACACTAGAATTTTTGTGGAAACCCAAATGGGAGAAAACCATGGAATGATTTTCTTATATATCAAAATAATACATTCACTTGAAGCACCAACTTCCCAATTATCTAGCTACAACTGGAAGGAGGCTACGACCCCCTATTTGCAGGTTACAAATTGAAGAAATCTACAACTCCCTAAATTCTCTGGCTCCAACCAGAAGAAGGATACAACCCCCTGATTCTCAGGCTCCAACCTGAAGGAATGTCCAACTCCCTATGTTCTCCAGCACCAACATAAAGGAGGATACAACTTCATTTCCTTGGCCCGTCCTTCCACCCTGAAATATAAGTGTAGACCAAAATGTCACTAACACGATCACTGCCATTGTCACTGTCATTGTCACTATCACTGCCAATGTAAGTGTCACTGTCACATCAACCTGTAACCTGTCACTTTATCCAACCTATCATTGTCACTGTACCATCAACCTGTAATTGATCATCAACATGAGCTATACCAAAACATGTACCATACCATCCATCAACTGTGTACCAACATATGTAGTATAACATGCATCAATCATGTACCATAATATATGCTAAATGTAGATACCAAAACATCAATGATGAGTAGCTAATCATGTACCATGTACTAGAGCATCAATCACATATAAAACTAGTACCATATACCATAGAATCAATCATGTATAGACCTGTACCATATCATCAATGAAGTTCCTCAAAGAACCCAAGCATGTACCTCATGCATATTCCACCACACATCAAGTATATATCTCAACCATACATCCACATCTCAAAGATGAACCATAACAGTCATGTCATACAAGAGTATACCTCAATCAATCATGTAGACAAGATGTACCTCAATCATGTGCCAAACCAAACATATCTCAAATATGTACCATACCATAACCAAGTATAACCTTCACAACAAACACATAAGCATTCCTATACCTCTGTAGTTGACCTGATACATAGTACATATGACATGTAATCTTACTTCTGACTTCAGGTACATGGTACTAAAATTACCCCCAAATTTGTCTTGTCCTTAAAGGACTAATACATCTTGTCATGTAGGGCCTCACGTGACAATCCCTAAGCAACCCGTGGGGGTACCTTGCAGGACACTAGTATTTTGACCCACGGGGGTTAACTAAACTAGGTTTTCCTCATAAAATGTCGCTCTCCTCTACAACCCTGAAACTCCTGCAATTCTCACCTGTTGCTACCTCAAATTTCGTCGTCTCAAAACTTGCCAATAGATCACTAGTTCACTAGAATATATTCACTAGAAAGAGTGAGTGAATGTACTTGTGACTGACTCCTTGAGGTGTATTTATACTTTTTTGGGGTATCCTCTTTCCTTAATCTTAGGGGCTTCTTAATTTTCTTGTTACCACCACTTTACCCTTTCATTAAATACTTGTAACCAACTAGGGGCTTCTTGACCATTCTTTGGGGATTATAACTTCACAAGGCCATAACTCCTCAAACATGAGGAACTACATGGTGCACCACCTATCACCGTAAATGGCATGATGAGGAATATCTATCCATGAGTGATTTACATGCATTTACATCGTCCTTCATGACCTTTTTCTTGATAAACTACGGGTTCCATAACCATACCATTGGGGATACCGGAATTCTTCAAGGTTTGACATCAATGAAAACCAATATTTCAACAATATCCCACTTTGGAATTAATGGAAACACTAATGACATGGTAATACTCATGCTCCTACTCATTCTCCCCATGTGACCATCGCTCCCCCTAGGACCATTTCTCCCCCTGTCTCCATGCACTTTTCTTTCTCTCTATTTCCATGCATTTATTCTTTCTCTCCCCCTTTGACATCAATGGAAAATGGTAATTCTCCTTGGGGTTTCTCCCCCTATCTACAAGCCTCCGCTTTCTCTTCATGGTTCTTCATCATGTAAATATATGATGTATATGAAAATCATTCAAAAGATTCGCTCCTTCTCTCCCCCTGTCTTACAGTGTCCAAAGTTGTGTGGATCACTGTGGGGTATAAACTACTCCAAATTTCTATCGAATATACTCAAAGGTCTCCCTCAAAAGTGGTTTGGTGAATATATCTACAATCTTCTCTTTTGTCCCAATATACTCTAGCGTGATGTTCTTCTTTGTAGCATATTCCCAGAGAAAGTCGTACTTGATTAGAATGTGTTTCGTCTTGGAATGCATCACTRGATTCTTGGAGATACTTATAGTGTTAGTGTTGTCACATGGTATTGAAATGGGYTCATCGTACTTCACTTGTATATCCTTCAAGGTCTGTTTCATCCAAATAAATTCAGTGCAACATGTTTCCACTTCAATATATTTTGCTTATGTTGTGGATAAAGACATTGATGATTGTTTCTTGTTGAGCCATGATACAAGAAACTCACTCAGGTGGAAATTTTTTCCACTTGTACTCCTTCTATCATCAATTATACCTTCCCAATATGCATCTGTGTAGGCGACCAAATATATATCATTCCCTTTTGGATACCATAATCCAAAATCTTTTGTTGCCTTGAGATATTTGAATATTCTCTTTACTTCCATAACATATGTTTCTTTCGCCATTGCTTGAAATCTAACAACATGTCCAACTACTTGCATTGCATCCATTCTCGATGATGTCATATAGACTAAGATTCCAATCATTGATCTGTAGAGTATATGATCTACATCCTTAGAATCATCATCCTTGCTTAACTTGAAGCTAGTCTGCATAGGAGTACTCACAGGTTTGCAATCTTCCATTCCAAACTTATTTAGCATTTCTATGATATACTTGGTCTAAGAGATGAAAATACCTTTTTCACACTGACATATCTGTAATCCCAAAAATAAATTCAACTCACCAAGAAAATACATTTCGAACTCATTTTTCATATCTCTGGAAAACTTCTTACTCATAATGTCATCATCACTTCCGAAGATGATGTCATCAACTTAAACTACTATTATTAATATACAGTCTTGATACACTTTTATGTAGATATTGTTGTCGACATTGCCCTTCCTAAATTCTTGTTGTTATATATATATGTCCAGTCTTGAATACTATGCTCTGGGGGCCTGCTTGAGTCCATACAACGCTTTCTTCATCCTGAAAACATCATCTTCCTTTTCTGACAGTAGGAATCCTTCTGACTGCTCGATGTAGACTTTTTCTTATAATTATCCCTTAAGAAAGGTTGACTTAACATCCATATGATACACCTTGATTATTGTTGGATTACTGAGAGGGGGGGGTGAATCAGTAATAGAGAAATTTAATCCTTTTTAACCATATAATCCAAGTTTTATATCAATGTAGCATTATCGTCCAATAATTGCAGAGTAAATAAGCAAAGAACAAATGAATAATCATACACATACAAAGTACACCAGTGTTTTATGTGGAAACCCAAAGCGGGAGAAGATCACAGAATGTTTTTTCTTATATGTCTTGAAGAATTACATTCATTGGAAGCACCAACTTCTTTTGTTTTCTAGTTGCAACTTGAAGGAGGCTCCAACCCCCTTGTTTCTTGGGATACAACCTGAAGGAAGCTCCAACTCCCCTATTCTCTGGATACAACCAGAAGGAGGATACAACCCCCTATGTTCTCTCGCTACAACCGGAAGGTGGCTACAACCACATGTCCTTCCCTCGTCCAACCGCCCTTAAGTATAAGTAGAATGATGGAACCACTGTCACAATATCACTGTGATATATACCTCTGTAAACATGTACCAATAAACTTGAACCATGCATCAACCATGCATCAACCTGTGCCTCAACCTGTAATCAACCTGTACCATAAAAAAGTGCATCAACCATGCACCAACCTGTACCAAACAACCTATAATCAATTGGTACCATAAACAAGTGCATCCAACCATGTACCAAATATGTACCAATCATGTGTCAACTACCCATCAACTATGACTCATCAATATGTACCAACATCATCAACTATACACCTCATGTATGTGCCAACTCATCAACTACTTGTCTCAACCATGTACCCAAAATGTACCTTAACCAAAATCCCTCATCAATTTCATAATCCAAATATGATTTGCAACTCTGCAATAAACCTGGTGTATATGATCACATACCTGCAAACCTTCCTTAACTTTCACAACAAGAGACTATCATTTTCATCAAACTTTTCTTTAGTCTCACATGACTAGTTTGGGATTAGTCAACAACCCTAACTTGAAATAATCATAAATATATACATGTAATGAATAAATATCTTAAAATAGTATACAATGTTCTTCAGTTTTTTTTATGCAATTCCTCCAGATTTTACTACTTGAAACCTCTCAGAAAAGGAGTTATAGAAAAAATGGCATACCTTGTTAAAGTATGGCTTATTCTAGAGAGTGACCTTGTAGAGCGTGCCCCACACGGAATATTTGTTTAATAGATATGAAAATATTACACAGAATACTACAGACTGTAATATAACCAACACATTTTTTATTACTAAATTTGGATCTTTTATGAAGAAGTTATAACATTTTTACCTGAAACACTTGTTTTAGACTAGTTTCAGGACTAGCCAAAAACCCTATTTTCCACGGAGTGTAACTCCAAAAGTACAACGACCCAAAAGCTGAAATTTTTACCACATATACTTCGATATGTTTCCTTAATGGCCTATCAATTTCATGGTCTGAATCATTCTAGAAAATAATTTATTGCAAAAATGGTGAGATGACCTATAAATAGCATACCTTAGAAAGCATCATCAAAATAATTTATCCTCCCTTGAATTCTGACCTTCTTTTCTTCACCTTCCCTCTGAAATTCAGCTTAGATATCCTTTGGTTACCTCATTCACCTATATATATTCAATATTCTCAAGTGTGATATAAAATTAGAGAGCCTTGCCTCTTATTTATGCTCTCCAAGTAGCTTCCTTAGAAGCATCTTCTAGGTCACTTTGCCCACTTTCCTTATTTTAGGGTTAACCCACTTCTAATTTCTCCATTAAATT
>JASDQU010947479.1:33046-54372 GCA_032191745.1 Picea mariana
TCTATTAATGAAATAAATGTACAGAGACTATAAAAATATAGAGTGAAAGACTCGCTAGAATGGTGGCAGCTTATCTCTGAGAAGAGATGTGACGGCTACTCGCATTATCAAGAAGATGATTACAATGAGGCTCTGAAGGCCTTTTTACAATAAACAGGAATGCCAAAAACCCTAGACATCCAAAAACCTAACCCTAGGAGATGAAGCGCCAAAATTCATGTGGGCCCCATTTGGGTAAGTTAGTACATCAACTTTCTGGGGCCATAAATTTTGCATACGATCTTTGTTTTAGGCGCATGATAGCCCATTGGAAAGGTATCGTCGAGGAGATTCATTTTGGGGGGTCAATATTCCATTGTATATCATTGAGAAGCTCGGTCCCAAAAAACCTTCATTTAGGCCCTCAAAATGGCCCCGAAAGTTAAAACTGCTAAAAATAGTAAATTGCCAAAATTGCCTGAAAATTGTTTTGAGCCAATTGGAAAAGGTGGGTGGCCACCGATATCCACCTGGATCATATTCTTCTTCATCTCTACATTTATTATTAGCATAACTGCATTTAGAATCAAAATGACCAATACCATCACAATTAAAACATTTGAATGGAAGCATACCTTTGTATTTGTTGGTTCCTCTTTTTAACTTCCTCACGAAGTTTGCCACTTCTTCATCTTCCTATGAATCATCGTTGCAGCTGCAATCTGGTTTTGAATTTTGTTTTTTTTGTTTAATTGTCTTCTTGGATGCTTTAAATGTTCTTCCTTTGTGACTGGGTTCTCTTGTTCTATCCTCATTTCATAATTTGTGAATATTCCATGTAGCTCTTTCATTCTCAAACGATCAAGATAT
Source organism: Picea mariana (assembly GCA_032191745.1). Lineage (NCBI taxonomy): Eukaryota > Viridiplantae > Streptophyta > Pinopsida > Pinales > Pinaceae > Picea > Picea mariana. The sequence continues at coordinate 33,896 of JASDQU010947479.1, forward strand.
GTTCTTTCTTCCATGGATGATATCTTAGAATCAAATCTCATAGGTAGAGATCTTAGAACTTTTTGAAAGACCACTGACTCATCAAATTCTTCTCCCAGTCCTCTAATAGTGTTCATTATTTCGTGAACTCGTAGAAATTAGGTTGCAATGCCTTCATCTTCCTTCATCTTCAGTTGCTCAAACTTGGCTCTAAGGGTTTGAAGCTTAGATCCCTTGAATTTGGTATCTCCTTCGTAAGTATTTTGAAGTTTATCCCAAAGATCCTTTGTGGTCTTGCAATGCATAACTTTAACAAATACTAAATCATCCAGACTACTCAGAATGGTGCCTTTAGCCTTTGAGTTGTTTTCACTGAGTTTATTTTCATATTTTTCAGTTGGGGGAGTGGTTGGTGTTGCATATCCATCTACTATTGACTGCCAAACATCGAATCCATGTTCCTATAAAAAGGTTTGCATCATTTTACTCAAAAAGGCATAGTTCTTTCCATCAAACCTTGGTGCTACAATCTTAGTGTATTCCATGATATTCTTCCAATGGTTAAATTGTTTCTTGAAGGACCTTCTCTAATTTCAATTGTTGTAATGCTGAGAGGGGGTTTGAATTAGTATGAGCACTTTATTGTCACTTTTAACCACAATATGTAATCATAACATCATCATCATTATATCATCAATATATCATGAGAAGTATAAATCAATAGAGCACAATAGACATCCACAGACACATAGTACACCGGAATTTATGTGGAAAACCAAATGGGAGAAAACCACAGAATGATTTTCTTATATATCAAAAGAATAAATTCATTGGAAGAACCAAATTCCCAATTCTCTAGATACAACTGGAAGGAGGCTATGACCCCCTTTCCTTGGCCCATCCTGCCACCCTAAAATATAATTTTAGACCAAACTATCACTACCACAATCATTGCCACTGTCACTGTCATTGTCACATCAACCTGTAACCTATCAATGTATCCAACCTCTCATTGTCACTGTACCATCAACTTATAATTTATTATCAACATGAGCTATATCAAAACTTGTATGATATCATCCATCAATTGTGTACCAACATATGTAGTATAACATGCATTAATCATGTACCATAAGGTATGCCAAATGTATATACCAAAACATCAATGATGAGTAGCTAATCATGTACCATATACTAGAGCATCAATCACATATAAAACCGGTACAATATGCCATAGCATTAATCGTGTATACACCTGTACCATATCATCAATGAAGTTCCTCAAAGAACCCAAGCATGTACCTCATGCATAGGTCACCATTCATCAAGTATATATCTCAACCATACCTCTACATCTCAAAGATGAACCATAACAGTCATGGCATACAAGAGTATACTTCAATCAACCATGTATCCAAGATGTACCTCAATCATGTGCCAAACAAAACAGATCTCAAATATGTATCATACCATAACCAAGTATAAACTACACAAAAAGAACATAAGCATACCTATACCTCTATAGATGACCTGATACACAATAAATCTAACTTGTAATATTACTACTGACTTTAGGGACCTGGTATTAGAATTACCCCCAAATTTTTCTTGTCCTTGCAGGACTAAGACATCCTGTCACATGGGGTCTTGTGTGACGATCCCTAAGAAACCCGCGAGGCTACCTCACAGGACACTAGTAGTCTAACCCATGGGAGTCAACTAAACTATGGTTTCCTCATAAACGTTTTCTCTCTTATTCAACCTTGAAACTCCCGCACTTCTCACTTGTCGCTACCTCAGATTTCATTGTCGCAAAACTTGTCAATAGATCACTAGTTCACTAGAAGATGTTCACTAGAAAGAGTTAGTGAATGTACTTGTGAATGACTCCTTGAGGTGTATTTCTACTTTTTTTGGGTGGCCTATTTCCTTAATCTTACGGGATTCTTAACTTCTTATTACAACCACTTTACCCTTTCATTAAAGACTTGTAACCAACTAGGGGATTCTTGACCATTCTTCGGGGCTTCTAACTTCACAAGGTCATAACTCCTCAACCGTGAGGAACTATGTGGCATACCACCTATCACTGAAAATGGAATGATGAGGAATATCCATCCATGAGTGAGTTACCTACATTTACACCATCCTTCATGACCTTTTTCCTTGATCAACTACAGGTTCCATAACCATTTCATTGGGGTTATCGTAATTCTTCAAGGTTTAACATCAATGACAACCAATCTTTCAGCACGAAAGCATTTGTGATGAATTGTAATTTGAGGGGGAGTTTTTCCCATGAGGTTTTCCCTCTTTCCTCATTTAGTTTAGTATATCTTTTGTATTTGGGTACCTAACATGGCCTCATTGTCGGGACCCATTCTTTATTTTCACCATAGTGATATTCAGGGGGGGTGTTGGAGTTACTTCACACATAACTACGATTTATTTTTCCTAAGGTTTTTCCTTATTTATTAGTCATAATCAGTCATTATCCAGTCTCCTATATTTTAGGGGAGAATATTCCACTTGGAGAATATTCTCTTTCAGTTGACACTTTAGTTTTACTAGTTGAGTTGAGTTTAGTTGTTGCATTGGTTTTGTCACCATACAACATTGGGATCATCACCAAATAATGCACACTTTCCTTGGGATCATAACCAAACTGACGCATTACCCTTGATTCCCTGAGTTAACTCCTCACTACTATGTGTTCAGTTAGTTAACTGAAGACTAGTTGACTAGTTAACTCAACTAGGTGGCAGTTCTCCCATAACTTCCTGAGAGACTAGACTAGGTGGTAGTTCACTCTCGTAGTTGTTGGTGTGTGTCTAGATCACTCTAGACCACCACTGTGGTTCATTATTTACTCATGTATCCTATATCTATCGTAAATTGTTCATTCTTTTGAGTGTGGAATACAGTTAATGAGAATTCTTCCATTCTTTCTCTCATTCTTCTTCTTTCTCAATTTCTCTCTACAAATGTGTGTGGTATTTTATAGCTAGATCTATTCTGTATAGGTTGACACATTTACAATTAAAATAAATAACATGACAATACAATAAATGGCTCGAACAATGTTAATGGATTCCAAATTGACAGATATATTTTGGACACAGGCAATGCATACAACATTTCAATTTCAAAACATAGTAATGCTCAAAATCAACACTGACAAAACTCCCTACAAGCTATGGAAAGGAAGACCAACAAATGTGAATCACTTCATATTTTTTGGAAGAAAATTCTACATGAAAAGAGAAGATGGAAGAATGGGAAAGTTTGACTCTCGTGTGGACAAATGAGTACTTGTTGGTTAGTCAAGTACAAGGAAGGAATACAAGTGTCACAACCTGAGATTGAATTAAGTTGTGGAAAGCATCAACGTAACAATTGATAAAATAGGTAGACAAGAATTAAAGGAAGAAGAAAATGAATCAATGGAACAATTTTACGATGAAGAAGCAGAAAATGAAAAAGAAGTAGAAGGGGAATATGAAGAGGATCCGACAGAAGAAAAAGAACAAGTTCAGCAAGTGCCTCTAAAGACACCTAGAAGATGAGTACAGAAGAATCATCCTTCATATCAGATTATTGGAAACAAAGGTGCAAGAGTTGAGACTAGAAGAAGAATCCATTCACCAGAACAAACTCACCTAACACTCTCATCTACGATTGAACCAACCTGTTTTGAAGAGGCCAACAAGGAGGAATTTTGGAATAAGGCCATGGATGAATAATTGGATCAAATAGAGAAAAATGACACTTGGGAATTGGTTCCAATACCAAAGGATAAGAATGTGATCGGCACAAAGTGGGTATATAGGAATAAATTGAATGAATATGGACAAGTTACAAGGAACAAAGCTAGATTGGTATGTAAATAATATGCACATGTTAAAGGAATCGACTTTGAAGAGACATTTTCCCCAGTTTCCAGAATGGAAGCAATCCAATTTCTTTTATCTTATTCATGCTCCAAAAATATTAAATTGTATCAGATGGACGTAAAATCAAATTTTTTGAATGGGGAACTTGAAGAAGAAGTCTACATTGAACAAACAGAAGGATTTCGGTTGTCATAGAACACATATTATGTGTGTAAATTAAATAAGGCCTTGTATGGTCTAAAACGGGATCCTAGAGCATGGTACTCTAGACTAGATAAATATCTACAACAGGAAGGGTTCAGAAAAGTAAGTGCAGACAACAACCTCTACATCAAGGTAACTCAAGATAATATTTTATTAATTGAAGTTTATGTTGATGATATTATTTTTGGAAGTACTGATGAAAGGTTAAGCCAAAAATTTGCAAAGGACATGCAGAATGAATTTGAAATGTTAGTACTTGGAGAACTATCCTTCTTTATGGGTCTTCAGATACTTCAAAGCAACCATGGAATTTTTATTTCTCAAACCAAGTATATTAGAGAAATGATAAAGAGGTTCGGAATGGAATATTCCAAACCAGTTATCACTCCCATGCAAACTAGTTGCAAGTTGAGCAAAGATAATGATTCAAATTCTATAGATCAGAGGCAATATAGGTCATTGATTGGTAGTCTACTATATGTGATAGCATCCAGAAAAGATGTAATGCAGGCAGTTGGACATGTGAAACGATTTCAAGAAGCACCAAAGGAATCACATGTATTAGCAGTGAAGAGGATTTCCAGATATCTCAAAGGAATAGAAGAGTTTGGATTATGGTATCCAAAAGGAAAGAATCTATCACTTATTTCCTACACAGATGCAGATTGGGCAGGTTGCATTGATGACCAACGAAGCACCAATGGAGAATTTTTCTACTTGGGTGAGTTTTTAGTATCATGGCTAAGAAAGAAACAATCATCAATATCTTTATCTACAATCGAGACAGAGTATATTGCAGTAACAACATGTACACAAGTTCTATGGATGAAACAAACTCTGACATACATGCAGGTTGAGTATGATGAGCCCATTCCAATCTATTGTGATAATACAAGCACCATTATTATCTCAAAGAACCCCATGATGCACTCCAAGATGAAGCACATTCCAATCAAGTATCATTTTCTATGAGAACAGGTTGCAGAAAAGAATATTAGAGCTGAATATGTGGGCATAAAATAACAATTGCCAGACATATTTACAAAACCACTTCCATGGGAAGCCTTTGAGTATCTTTTCCAGAGATTCGGAGTTATTTCTCGTCCAAAATGAATGATTTTGAATGCTTATCTTATATGTATTATATGTACACAAGGAAGCACCATAAAGAGGAAAATTCAGATTGGGAGATCAGATGAGTCAGTTAAGGGAAGCAACCCCGAATGGAAAGATACCTTTGCCATTGATGACAAAGGGGGAGATATTTATCAGATACAGAGGATAGAGGCATGGTTCTAGGGGGAGCATTGGTCATAGATATGCAGGCATGGTTCTAGGGGGAGAATGAGTGATATGATTTCAGTATTGCATCAGAGTGTTTCCATCAATGCCAAAGGGGGAGATTGTTGATTAATTGGGTTGGTTTGCATTGATGTCAACCCTTGAAGAATGTCTGGTAGATAATTCTGGTAAAACAAAGGTTTGGGTAATGGACCCAAGTTTTTTTGATGTATAATTGTATGATTTTTGATATATTTGAAGGTAAGACTATTGTATATGGATAATACATGTCATGCGATTTCTGGTGGTATGTGGAACGTCAGATAAATCCTCACAGTTTGAGAGTTATGGCCTTACAAAGTTGAAGGACCCTCATATGATTAGCTTGAAACCCCAAAAGGTCAAAGAAGTCAAAGTTCTTGCAAAGAAGAAATTATTTAAATAATAAAGTGAAGTGACAAAGTCAAAGAGGATTATTTAAATAATAAAGTGAAGTGACAAAGTCAAAGAGGATTATTTAAATAATAAAGTGAAGTGACAAAATCAAAGAGGATTATTAAAATAATAAAGTGAAGTGACAAAGTCGAGGATTATTTAAATAATAAAGTAAATAGAGAAATTTCTAATTATGGAAAGTGGTTATAAGAAGGTTAACCCTAAAATGAGGAAAATGGGTTAAGTAGTCAAGTGGCTATTGGATACATGGACACGTGGCAAATTGAGAAAAGTTGGACATTGGTGAATATGTGGACAAAGTGGCCTAGAATATGCTTCTAAGGAAGCTACTTGGAGAGTATAAATAAGAGGCAAGACTCTCTCATTTGAATTACACTTGAGAATATTGAATATCTACATGTGACTGAGTTAACCAAAGGATATATAGGCCTAATTTTAGAGGGAAGGTGAAGTAAAGAAGACCGAATTTCAGAGGGAAGGTGAAGTAAAGAAGGCCAAAATTCAAGGGAGGACAAATTCTTTTGATGATGCTTTCTAAGGTATGTTATCTTTTTCGCAATAAATTTTTTCTAGAATGATTCAGAACATGAAATTGAGAGGCCATTGAGGAAACATATTCAAGTGGTTGTGGTACGAATTTCATCTTGTGGGTCGTTGTATTTTTGGAGTTACAATCCATGGAAAATAGGGTTTGTGGCTAGTCCTAAAACTAGTCTAAAGCAAGTGTTTCAGGTAAAAATGTCTTAACTTCTTCATAACAGATCCAAATTCAATAAGACCAAATGTATTGGTTAGAGTATAGTCTATAGTATTATGTGTAAAATTTTTAGATCCATACAACAACTATTCCGTGCAGGGAATGCTCTACAAGTTCGCTCTCTAGAATAAGCCAAAATTCAACAAGGTATGTAATTTTTTCTGTAACTCCTTTTTTGAGAGGTTCCAAAGTAGTGACAACTAGAGGAATTGCATTAAATACACTGAAGAACATTGTGTACTATTTTCAGATCTTTATTCGTTACATGTACATAGTTATAATTATTTCAAGTTAGGGTTGTTGACTAATCCAAAACTAGTCATGTGAGACTAAAGTAAAGTTTGATGAAAATGCTAGTCTCTTGTTGTTAAAGTAAAGGAAGGTTTGTAGGTTGAGGTACAGGTTGGTGCATGGTTGATGCACTTGTTTATGGTACAGGTCGATTATAGTTTGAGTTATAGGTTGATGCATGGTTGATGCATGGTTTAGGTTATTGGTACATGTTGTTTGGTGCAGGTTGATTGGTACAAGTTAATAGCAGTATATCTCACAGTGATAGTGTGACAGTGGTTCCATCATTCTACTTATACGTCAGGGCAGTTGGATGGGGCAAGGACATGCGATTGTAGCCACCTTCCATTTGTAGTCAAAGAACATAGGGGATTGTAGCCTCCTTCTGGTTGTAGCCATAGAATTGGGGAGTTGGCTTCCCTTATGTTGTATCCTGAGAAACTAGGGGGTTGGAGCCTCCTTCCAGTTGCAGCTGAAAAACAAAGGAAATTGGTGCTTCCAATGAATGTAATTCTTCAATACATATAAGAAAAATCATTCCGTGGTTTTCTCCCACTTTTGGTTTCCACGCAAAAACATTGGTTTACTGTGTATGCGTATGATTGTTCATTTGTTCATTGTTTATTTACTCTACAAATATTGGATGATAATGATACATTGATATAACACTTGCAGTATATGGTTAAAAAGGATTATATTTCTCTATTACTAATTCACCCCCCCTCTTAGTAATCTAACAAATGTCATGTATAGTCAGTTAATAGTTAGTTGCTAATAATTTTTTCATACAGGATGAGCCTCTTCATCAGAGGCAGTCATGGCCGAAACAATAGGGGAAGAGATAACTAGAACAGAGGGCCTAGAAGTCCCAGATTCTCAATTCATTTTCATTTTGATCCTCAGGAGTTGAACCAGAGTTTTCAAGATGGGTTTTTCAATTGGATTGGGCAAGGGATAGTTCAGCCTAGACTAGAGAGGCCTCCCTTCCAGTCCCAAAATGTTCTTGGTATACCTATGCCTCCCCATGTATCTTTGCAACCTGAAGTTCCAGATAATGATGTATGGCAGAAGATTTTTCACCCAGTAGTCTCCCACCATCGCGGTTGTCCAAAATTTTCATTACCTCCTCCTCCTCCACCTGTAAACCCAAATTATCAAATTTTCCCTGCACACTCATCTGTACAGTCCTCTCATGTAATAAAACGACTCAAAATCGAGGCTCACCATGTGCATGAAAAAGGTAAATCTGCTACTGATCCCTCCTTTCCTTCAAGTGACTCAACCAAGTCAGTGTCATCCCGTATGCACTTGAGGGATGACTGCCCCCATGTCATTAGTGAGATCAAGCCTCAAGGTTCCACCCAACCTAAGGATGTTTCTGAGAAGTCCAAAGGGGACAACAGTGACAAAGGAATAATTGTCTCTCAAAGTGGAAAATATGGATTTTTATTTATGTGTTTATAATTGATTTATTGAGGGTAGTGAACTGTAGAACGTTTTGGACATCAAACTATTTTTTGGGATATTGTGGATATTTACATGTTTTGGATATAATTTGAAATATTTCTGATATTTAAATTTCAAATTGTGGAAATAACTATGGGAGCCACAAGGAGGCATGTGTTTAATTGGTTGTATAATTATGTTTATTTTTGTTAAGAAATAAAAGGGAGTCAGAAGGGGTCCCACCTACTTAGTTATTATTTAATAAAAAGACCCTTAATTATTATTAGTATTACTACTTCCCCTAAACTAAAATTAGTCAATTTTTAATTAACTTAACTAAATGAGGTATTTGAACTAATTCAACTAATTTGGAATGCATAAAATCCAAATGAGAAGGAAGAACAAGGGGAGAATAGAAGGATAAAGAATACTAAGGTTTTCTCTTGAGTTTTATTGGGATAGTTTTGTTTTCATTCATTCTTCAATTTATTAAAGGCCTAATTCTCTTTTTGACAGCAGGTTCCTATTGTAGACAACAAGGTTCAAAGTTGAACCATATCATTCAGATGCTTTTTTAGAGGTGTTGATCTATCTTTGATAGTTTGTGTAGACTTGTCTATTTATGAATTTAGTTTCATGATTGATAAACGATATTATGTAGAGTCAAGTGGGAAGCAGTCTGTGGCAAGTTGATTCATATTTTAAAGTTCAGTTTTTACTTCTTGTCAGAGTCCTTTTGTATGGTTTTCATTGGGGATATCTAAGTTTGACCTTGGTCCATGCCCCCACAGGGAATTTTCTAAGAGAAGGATACTTTTGATTTCTTGGAATGAAATAAAGCGATTTCTATTCTATCTCATCTGTGTTAATCTGTGACTTGGTTATTTTTTTTTTCTTTTGATCTCCATATTTACTTTCTGCAATCTATATATGTTCAGAAAATTATATAAAAATGTTATATTTTGCAACAATCTTTTTATTTAAAAAATCATCCTAAGCCCTTGTAATTAATACTTGTGGATTGGGAAATACATTTTGAGGCTATAAACATAGGTAAATATTCCTGACTATCTTTCCTTAGCCAAGCAAGATCTGAAAATTCTTAAGTAAGATAAATTCATATCTTTTCCTCAACACGGTGGTGACCACTTGCTGTCAGTTAACACCTCCTCTTACGCTATCCTTCCACTATGCTTGATCGACGGTTGAGAATGCTCCTGAAGTAGATCAATGGTTAGCATTACTTTGTGATTTACACTTACTCTATCCTTCCACTTTACTTGATCAATGATCGAGAATGCTCCCAAATTAGGCCAATGATTAGCGTCACTTTGTGATTTATGCTTACTCTATACTTCCACTATACTTGATCAATGATCAAGAATGCTCCTAAATTGGATCAACGATTAGCGTTACTTTGTGATTTACACTTACTCTATTCTTCCACTATACTTGATCAATGGTCGAGAGAACTCGAAATATCTTAGATCACCGACCATCATTAACTTCAACCTTCGACGTTTCGGTTATTTTATGGTAGTAGAAATTGGATATCCCCAAAGGAATTACTCCCGAAGTGACGTATCTTGTTGACGTCATTGTTGACATGGCACCGGCTAAAGCAGTGCCACATGCCACCTAGATTCGCGAATTTCATATACCTAAAGAGCCAACTAGACCTTGACACTTGTCACCATCTGAATGTGTCACGTGTCCTTGCCGACGTGGGATATTACTGCGTGTACCACATGTCTTACTTCGTGACTTCAATGTTGGATTACTAAGAGGGGGGATGAATCAATAACATAGAAATCTAATCCTTTTTAACCATATAATGCAAGTGTTATATCAATGTAGAATTATCATCCAATATTTGCAGAGTAAATAAACAATGAACAAATGAACAATCATACATAGTACACCAATGTTTTTATGTGGAAACCCAAAGTGGGAGAAAACCAAGGAATGTTTTATCTTATATGTCTCGAAGAATTATATTCATTAGAAGCACCAACTTCCTTTGTTTTCCAGCTGCAACTGGAAGGAGGCTCCAACCCCCTATTTTCTCAGCCTACAACCTGAGGGAAGCTCGAACTCCCTAATTCTCTGGCTACAACCAGAAGGAGGCTACAACCCCCCATGTTCTCTGGATACAACCAGAAGGTGGCTACAACCACCTGTCTTTGCCCCATCCAACCGCCCTGAAACAAAAGTAGAATGATGGAACCACCGTCACTCTATCACTATGAGATATATTGTTGTAAAACTGTACCAATCAACCTACACCAAACAACATGTACCAATAACCTAAACCATGCATCAACTATGTATCAACCTATACCTCAACCTGTAATCAACATGTACCCTAAACAAGTGCATCAACCATGCATAAACCTATACCAAACAACCTGTAATCAATTTGTACCATAAAAAAGTGCATCAACCATGCACCAACCTGTACCTCAACCTGCAAACCTTCCTTAACTTTAACAACAAGAGACTAGCATTTTCATCAAACTTTGCTTTAGTCTCACATGACTAGTTTTGGATTAGTCAACAACCCTAACTTGAAATAATCATAAATATGTACCTGTAATGAATAAAGATTTGAAAATGGTACACAATTTTCTTTAGTATGTTTTATGAAATTCCTCCAGGTGTCACTACTTGGAACCTCTCAAAAAAGGAGTTATAGAAAAAATGGCATACCTTGTTGAATTCTAGATTATTTTAGAGAGTGAACTTGTAGAGTGTTCCCTGCATGGAATATTTGTTGTGTGGATAGGAAAATTTTACATAGAAAACTGCGGATTGTACTCTAAACAACACATTTTGTCTTACTAAAGTTGGATCTGTTATGAATAAGTTATGACGTTTTTACCCGAAACACTTGTTTTAGACTAGTTTCAGGACTAGCCACAAACCCTCTTTTCCATGGAGAATAACTCCAACAATACAACGACCCACAAGATGAAATGTGTACCGCAAATACTTGGATATGTTTCCTCACTGGCCTCCCAATTTCACAGTTTGAATCATTATATAAAAAAATTTATTATGAAAATGGTGAGATGACCTTTAAATAACATACCTTAGAAAGAATCATCAAAAGAATTTACCCTCCCTTGAATTTTGGCCTTCTTTACTTCACCTTCCCTCTGAAATTCGGCCTTCTTTACTTCACCTTCCCTCTGAAAATAGGCTTAGATATCCTTTGGTTACCTCAGTCACATGTAGATATTCAATATGCTCAAGTGTAATTCAAATGAGAGAGTCTTGCCTCTTATTTATACTCTTCAAGTAGCTTCCTTAGAAGCATCTTCTAGTCCACCCTGTCCACATATTCACCAATGTCCAAATTTGCCCAACTTTTCACTTTTTAATGTATCCAATAGCCACTTGACCCCTTAACCCATTTTCCCCATTTGAGGGTTAACCTTCTTATAACCACTTTCCATAATTAGAAAGTTCCCTATTTACTTTATTATTTAAATAATCCTCCTTGACTTTGCCACTTCACTTTATTATTTAAATAATCCTCTTTGATTTTGTCACTTCACTTTATTATTTAAATAATCCTCTTTAACTTTGTCACTTCACTTTATTATTTAAATAATTTATTCTTTGCAATCACTTTGACTTCTTTGACCTTTTGGGGTTTCAAGCCAATCATATGAGGGTCCTTCAGCTTCGTAAGGCCATAATTCTCAAACGGTGAGGAGTTATGTGACGTTCCACATACCACCAGAAATGACATGACATGTACTATCCATACAGAATATTATTACCTACAAATATATCAAAACTCAAACCATTATACATCAAACAAACTTGGGTCCATTACCCAAACCTCTGTGCTACTAGAATTCGCTACCTGACTTTCTTCAAGGGTTGACATCAATGAAAACCAACCCAATTAATCAACATTCGAAACTCCAACCTTCGGGTGAATTACATGTTCTAAAACATTTTTCGCCGAAGTGGTCAATGCCAAAGTTGACAGTCTCCTTGTGAGCTAATGATTATTATGTTTTAATCCAAATCAATGGTTGACGTGACTTCGGCCTTCGAGTAATCTTACCTTTTCTTAGCTTCTTTTCACTGGAGTGATCAGTGCCAGAGTTGGTTGTTGCTACAAAAATCTAATATAATGGCTATAATATTTCACTCTATATCAACTTTTGTCGTGACTTTAGGACTTCGGCCTTCGGGTAATCTTTCTCATTCTAGACTCCTTTTCTCCAGAGTGGTCACCGCTAGAATTGACCAGTTCTACTCATCTTTAATCCAACGAATGAGATCTTTCCTGATGCTATCTAATGATTTTGATAAGGAAATTTGTACCTTGGCCTTTCTTATCTTATTGATCCAAAAAGGATCCATAGAATGCTAAGAACAACCCATAACTCACAGAGGCAACTCAAAACGCTTAGAATGGCTTCAGCAGAGAGAGAAAGGGAAAAAATTAAAAGTTCCCAAAACTCAGTGAAAATGACATGATCTCTAAGAGAGCGTCGCAAGATTTCTAACGACGCAAATGGATCATCAAACAAAGTTATGGATTGAAATATATTCGCGGTCAAAGTTTGGTCAACCTAGCCCAGTCAACAGGGGATGAGTCAACATCCATACTGTTGACATCAACATTCGTACGAATGATGTCAGCATCCATACACAACACATGGAAGGAGTAGGAAGGTGATACGTTTCATGCTAACATCAACATGGTGACATGGCAGCACCAGAGACTTCCACATGTCACCCAGTTTTGGCGTTTTTGGTCCAATTTGTGGACCAATAGGATCGTGCCACATGGAAGTCTGTATGGTGACTTTGCATGATGACATGGAGTGTTGATGTGGCATGATTACTTGGAAAAGAAAAACATGGCCCAGGGGGAGGCCGCCACATGGCCCAATCAGAGGCTTCCACGTGGCAGGCGGGAAAAGCACAATGACAGCCCATGAGCGGATTTCGAAAAAAATATTAAGTTTGGCGAGTCCGCCAAATCTGGCATACCACGCCAAAATTATCCATGATATAACTATTGGGATATGGATTAGCGCCATTTCTAAACGTAGTGGAAAAAATATATTATATATATACATTGCAGCAACACAAACCCAAAAGGGGGAGGCCCACAGGTTTGACCCCGGGACCTCCTCCCCTCTATACGCCTTAATAATTCCACCCAAACCAACAGGCCAATGGCCTTGATTTGTATTGAACGCTGCAAACATTATTTAAATGTTGAATTCGCCTAGCCAGAGGAGGAAGGCGCACGTACAATACGACCTTTTGGGCACACATTTCTATGCAGTCCAGTCATTAACGTAGGTTGCAGAGGGGCATGAAAACCGAGACAAATTTCTTCTTGGGCCTGGGAATGCCAGAGTCAGATCGAGGCATGGAGACAATCATTTTTGGTTAATTAGACGCCACTAATTTATTGGTGCTATTTGTTTTCTGATATGAGCATTATTTCTTCTTTGATTTCAGAATGAGGTATACTTATGTATTTTTCCAAATTCTTTTGTTGAGTTAATGAAAGAGCCTACCCATTTGAGAGAAGGACCCAGAGATGTAGTCCACTAGGGAAGAACTCCGTTATCAAGTTTTTTTGTCCATATTTGATGCTTATGTATCTTCATTTTGAGATTTTCCTTCTTTAATGGTGCACTTTAATTTATGCTCATTTAAAAAAATTATTTATAAGTCACTTGATGAAAAGATCCCGTATCATGTTGGTATTAGAGAATTTGTCTTTGACTTGAATTTTTGAGTGTGAATGCATACTAGGTCCAAGCATAATAATGGTGAAGTAACTCTTAATACTTTCGATCCCGTAGTTGGCCATGCATCCTGAAGGAAGAAAATGGAAGAAGAGGACAAGCGTGATGAACAGAAGAAAAACTTTCATATGGTCTTTTATCGCATGTTAGAAATGGTCGAACAAATGTATGGAGATTATAAGAAGAGGATGAAGAACAAAGGGAAGAAAAAGGAAGCACATGCATATGATGATGCTTTGGTAAACCAAGGGGATGTAGGAGATTCTCTTGAGCCTCTGTCTTCACCTTCAAGTTCTAGTTCTTCTTCCTCTGAGAATTCTCATCATTCTCATTATTTTAGCCATAAAGCCTCTTTTAAGAAACTATTATTAAATCTTGATGTAGAATTTGCTTTACCTATATTTAATGGATATGTTAATCCTGAAAAGATACATAATTGCATCTGATAGGTTGAAGTGTATTTCCATGTTCAACATATTGATGAAGAAGAAGTTAAAGTGCAACTCGATTCTCTTCGGTTGGAAGGCATCGATCTCGTATGGTGGGAGAGCAAGATTCAAGATAGAAGTAAGTGTGTTAATCTTCTTTCCTCATGGTTGGAATTCAAATCAGCGATAAGGAAGAAATTTTATCCATTAGGGTATTTACATAAAGCAATGATGGAATGGAAAAATTTAAGGAAAAATAAAGGTCAAACTGTACAAAGTTTCATAGAATAATTTATGAAGAAATATCTTGCATTGAACATTCCTTTGGATTCTTATGAAACTTTAATGAAGCATATCGGTGCACTTCACAGTTATATTAGTCATACTTTTCTCTTGTTTAACCCCACTAGTCTTGACGAAGTTTGTGTGCAAGCCACTTACCTTGAGAACAGGGGGAAGCATGTTCAAGAAGATCCCATGAAGAAACCTTCCAATCTCTCACATAAAACTTTTAAGAAGTTTAAAAGGAAGGATAAGAAGAATTCTAGAGTGACGAGAGAAGGAGGAAAGACATCTTGCACTCATTGCAAGAAAAGTGGTCATGATGAAGAACATTGTTGGAAACTACATCTAGAAAAGAAACCAAAACAGTTTGGTGGAAAGGGGAAGACAAAAATCATTGCTACAGTGCAACAAGATCTTGGTTCCGATTTAGGAGATGAAGGAAAGATCACAGTGGTTGGAGTACAAGGTAAATATTCCCTTCACGCTAGTTCAAGTTACAATAATGAATCTCATGATGATGAATGAAAGAGGAATGAATTATTTCACATAAGAGTTGTATCTAAACACACTAAGATAGATACATTATTTGATCTATGTTCCCAAGTAAACTTAATATCTGAAGCACTTGTCAAGAACATGGGTCTTGAAACAAAACCACATCCAAAGCCTTATCCTCTTGGTTGGGTATGTGATAAAGAAAAAATTAAAGTCACCAAAAAATGTAGGGTCATATTTGTTATAGCTTCAAAGTTGATCGATGAAGTGGATTTGGATGTTGTACCACTTGATATATGTGGCATAGTGTTGGGAAGTCCTTATATTTATGATAGAAAAGCAGTCTTCTTTTGTCATGAGAACAAATACCACCTTACTAAAGGGGGAGTGGAATATATTGTTAGAGATCAAAGAATGAGGGTAAATACAACACTTGTTAGTGCATGGAAAATGAAAAGACTCATAAACACTAATAAGAGATATTTACTCATGGTCATAAAAGAGAAAGATGTCAGAAAATCCAATGCTTTCCAAGGATGTGATCCATCTCATAAAAAAATAATTGATATTGTTTATAAGTATGATGATATTTTTTAGGAACCAGATGGATTACCTCCTAAGAGGGAAATCCAACATGAGATACATATTCAACATGATTATCCTCTTCCTAATGTGGGAATGTACAGGATGTCGGTTGTGGAGACGACATATATCAAGAAGCAGGTACAGGGATTATTGGATCAAGGGGTCATTAGGCCCAGTTCATCTCCTTGTGGTTCTCTGATCATGATGGTGCCAAATAAATATGGCACATGGAGAAAGTGTGTCGATTATCGGGCCTTAAATAAAATCATGATGAAAAATCAATACCCTCTTCCTCATATAGATGATTTACTTGATCAGTTGAAGAATGTTGTTTATTTCACTAAGTTGGATTTGCACAGTGGATATCATCAAATCAGGGTCACAGAATAGGATGCATAGAAAACTTCCTTTAAAACCAAACAAGGATTGTTTGAGTGGTTGGTTATGCCATTTGGGCTTTGTAATGCTCCGAAAACTTTCATGCATGTGATGAATGATGTATTCATACCTTTCCTAGATGAATTTGTGATTGTGTATTTATACGACATTATTATTTTTAGCGGGACTTGGTATGAACATGTGAGGCATGTAAAGCAATTATTGGATACTTTGCAAAGGGAAAAGTTGTATGTAAAATTGTCTAAATATGAATTTGGAAAGACTTCACTTGTGTACTTAGGTAATATTTTAGGAGGAGGACAATTAAAAAATGATCCTTCCAAAATTAATGTAATTGTAAATTGGCCTCAGCCAAAAAGTATAATGGAAGTTTGAAGCTTCTTAGGTGCAGTCTAGTATTGGAGGAGGTTTATTTCCAACTTCTCCTTTATAGCATCTCCTTTGCATGACTTAACTAGTGTGAAGAACACTTTTCAATGGGAAGGAAAGAAACAAAAACCTTTTGATACTTTGAAGGAGAATATTAGTACCACACCAGTATTAGCAATGCCAAATATTCAACAACCTTTTGAGATCGAGACAGATGCCAGAAGATACACCATGTGTGCAGTATTGATGCAATATCATAAGCCTATCTATTACCACTCTGAAATTTTAACCAAGTTGTTGTTAACTATCCTACATATGATAAAGAGTTGTATGCATTAGTCCAAAGAGTAAAGAAATGGAAGAACTACTTGTTAGGGAAGGAAACAATCATACATACAGATCACCAACCCTTACAGTATCTCCAGGAATAGACCAAATTGCAACAATCTTGACACTACATATGGATGGGTTTTCTACAACAATTTCATTTGGTAATCAAGTACAAAAAGGGTACAAGTAACAAGGTAGCCGATATGCTTTATATACCTCCTATTGTTTCTTCTATTATTTTGAAGAATACTTATTTATCTTGTGATATCTATGTAGAATAATATGTCATCGATGAATATTTTAAAGAAGTATATGAGAAGCTAACCCATGGTGCACGGGTAAAGAACTATTTTCTGTAGGGAAAACTTCTCTACCATCTTGGAAAGCTATGTATTCCTACATGTGAACGAGTCCATGTAATACAAGAATCTCACACTTCTCTTGTGTCTGGGCATTTTGGGGTAGGAAAATATATGGCTCATTTGCAGAGGTTTTGTTACTGGCCTCAAATGAAAGCAATTGTAACTAAATATGTAAAGGGTTGTGTGATGTGTTCTACTTGTAATCCCACTAAAAAAAAACTGGGGCTATACTCACCACTTCATGTTCCATCCCATCCATGGGAAAGTATCTCCATGGATTTTGTAGGGGGTTTACCAATGACAAAAGGGGGTCATGACTGTTTGTATGTTGGAGTGGATAGGTTCAACAAGATGTGTATCTTGATTCCATGTAAAAAGAAGATCATTTCTAAGAAGACTGCTAATCTCTTCTTTCAGTATGTTTGGGTTCATTTTGGGTTACCCACATCCATTGTCTCGGATCGAGATACTTGATTCCTTGTGGACTTTTGGACTAGCTTGTGGAGAATGATGGACACCAAATTCAAGAGGAGAACTACTTTCCATACACAGATCGATGGATAGACAGAGGTGGTAAACCAAACAGTGGTACTTTTTCTTCGAGGCTACTGCAACAAGCATCCCAAGTTATGGGATGAACAGTTACCCTATGTACAACATGCTTATAACCAAGATTTACATTCGTCCACTCAGAGTTCACCTTTTGAGACATGTTTTGGGTACCTACCCAAGGTTCCTTTGGACTTGATGTATGGGAGAGATGCCAATGTAAATGAATAACAAAGAGAGGAAATATTATGCAAGTTCATCCAGAGGATCCAACAGATACACCAGGCAATTAGGGAATAGTTGGAGAAAAGTCAAGCACAGTATAAATCTTGGCATGAAAAGAACATGGTTGATCATTAGTTCCAAGTTGGAGACTGGGTATGGATTCACATAAACAAGGAGAGATTGAAGGGTGAAGGAAAGAAACTCAATCCCATTCGTTATGGACCCTTCAATGTTTTGAAGAAAAGTGGTACCAATGTTTTTCATCTAGATCTTCCACCTTATATGCAGATTTACTTAGTTGTGAATGTTGTGAACTTGAAACGTTTTGAGCCTCCCATGCTCATGGATCAAGATGAGGAAGTTTCAATACCTTAAGTTGATGAGTTTTCACCTGAGTACTTGGATGAGTTACGGGAACATATCATCCTGGACAGGAGGATGAGGACTTCACGTAGGGGTGATGTTGATTATCTTCGAGTAGGCTTAAAGGGCACACATTCAAGCAAGGCAAAGTGGATAGAGAAGGAAAAAGTGAGGGGACTCTTCCCTTACTTACATGTTTATTGATGAACTTTTTTGGTGGTCCAAAAATATATCAGTGGGAAGGCGTGATCCAAAAAGGATCCATAGAAGGATAAGAAAAACTCAAAACTCGCAGAGGCAACTTAGAACGCTCAGAATGGCTTCAGCAGACAGAGAAAGGGAAAAAAATCAAAGTTCCCAAAACTCAGTGAAAATGACATGATAGTGAAGAGAGCATCACAATATTTCTAACGATGCAAACGTCTCGCCAAACGAAGTTATGGATTGAAATATATTTGCAGTCAAAGTTTGGTCAACCTAGCCCAGTCAACAGGGGATGAGTCAACATCCGTATAGATGACGTTTGAATCCGTACAACACATGTGGTAGGAGAAGGAAGGTGACACATGTCATGATAACGTCAGCATGGTGACGTGGAAGCACCAGAGGCTGCCACGTGTCACCCAATTTTGGAGTTTTTGGGTCGATCCGTGGACCAATAGGATCGTGCCACATGGAAGTACATATGGTCCATACATTAACGTGGAATGATGAAATGGAATGATGACATGGAATGATGACTTGGCAGAGGAAAATGTGGCCCAGTGGGAGGCCATCACATTTCCTAATCAGAGGCTTCCACGTGGCAGGCGGGAAAAGCACAATGACAACCAATGAGCAGATTTCGAAAAAAATATTAAGTTTGGTGGGTCTGCCAAATATGGCGAACCATGCCAAACTTAGGAACAATATAACCATTCAGATATGGATTAGCACCATCGCTAAACATAGAAGAACAAACTATATTATATATATACATTGCAACAACAAAAACCCAAAAGGGGGAGGCCTATGGGTTTGACCCCGAGACCTCCTCCCCTCTATACACCTTAATAATTCCACCCAAACCAACAGGCCAAAAACCTTGATTTGTATTGAACACCATGAAAATTATTTAAATGTTGAATCCACCCATCCAGGGGAGGAAGGCGCATGTACATTATGAACTTTTGGGAACACACTTCTATGTAGTCCAGTGATTAATGCAGGTTGCAGAGGGGCACGAAAACTGAGACAAATTTCTTCTTGGGCCTAGGAGTGCCAGAGTCGGATCGAGGCATGGAGACAGTCATTTTTGGGTAATTCGATGCCATGAATTCAGTGGTTTTGTCTATTTTCTAATCTGAGCATTATTTCTACAGCTTGATTTTAGAATGAGGTATACTTATGTATT
This sequence comes from Picea mariana, assembly GCA_032191745.1. Classification (NCBI taxonomy): domain Eukaryota; kingdom Viridiplantae; phylum Streptophyta; class Pinopsida; order Pinales; family Pinaceae; genus Picea; species Picea mariana. Next base: position 53,778 of record JASDQU010947479.1, read on the forward strand.
TTTCCAAATTATTTTGTTGAGTTAATGAAAGAGCCTACCCATTTGAGAGTAGGACTCGGAGACGTAGTCCACTAGGGATGAACTTTGTTATCAAGTTTTTGTGTTCAGATTTGATTCTTATGTCCCTTCATTTTGATCTTTTCCTTCTTTAATGGTGCACTTTAATTTATCCTCATTTAATGCAATTCTTTATAAGTCACTCGATGAAAAGATCCTGGATCACCAATCCTTCCACTTAATTTTGATCAGACGATCAATATTACTCCTGAAATTGTTCTGATATCAGATGACTCGTGTCCACTTCGAGACTTATTCTTCAGCTAAAATATTTTTCCTTTGGGTAATTTTATTTGAAGTAGCCAGCTCCAAATTTGACTATTGTTCCTCCTACACGATATGACAGTTTAAGTCACTCTTGAATATTCAATCATATGTCCACGATTCTCTCCTTATTTATGCATGTTTCCTCTGTGATCCAACAGTCATATTTACATCCGAATTTTGGATGAATGACTCGATTTGCTTGATTTTTATAAAGGTTTACACCTGTAAAAATTCTCTTTCTGAAAACTAATCTCCTATGTGAATTCAAAAG
>JASDQU010947481.1:18654-37314 GCA_032191745.1 Picea mariana
CAAGTTGGTTTGGTGCATATGTCTGCAATCTGCTCATGTGTAGGAAGGTACTGCATGTGTACGATTTTCCTCTGCATCATATCTCTGATATAAGAATATTTCATCTCATCATGTTTCGATCGATCTAGAAACAATGGGTTCTCAAGGAACTTTACACACGGCTCTTGGTTATCATCATAGTATCCATATCATGGTCAAGAAAATCTATCAGAAGCTTGTGAAGCCACATTGATTCAGACACTCGATGCTATATACTCTGCCTTTGTGGTACTCAAGGCCACATAGTTTTGTTTCCTGCTACATCAAGAAACCATGGAAAAATTTACGGTAGAACATCAACCGGATGTGCTCTTCCGGTCCATTGTAATTTTTTCTCAATCTGAATCAGCATATCCTGCAAACTCAAGTTCACACTGGAGGCATATCTCAATCCATATCCAACTGTACCTCGTATATATCTCAATTCATGTTTTGTTGTTGTCTAGTGAGTTTGTCTTGGTTGAATCATGAAATGACTAAGCACATTCATTGCATGGCATGAATCAAGTCCCGTGTTAACCAAATACAACAATGATCCAATCAGTTGTGGATCATCCTTGTCTGAATCATCATCAATCTTCTTCTTTAAATCCATCACAGTGTATTTTTCATTCTATCATACTGAACTTCTTTAATATTTTCACTGTATATTTTCCTTGACTTAGGAAAATCTTATTGATCCTTTGTCATACTTCTTGTCCCAAGAAGTAGTGCATCATACTCAAATTATTCATCTCGAATTCAAAATTCAAGGATTACTTGTATCCAACAACAAGGCTTTCTAAATAAGTCATCAAAATCAAATTCTCGTCACCAAAACTGTAACAATATAGGTTTGGATCAACAACACTCTTGCTGAAATCCAAACTCATCAAGAATCTATCTATTTGATATAGTTTCCAACTCATGGATGGTAGTACAGATGGAAGTGTATCAGGTTTATCGGATCAAGTGTCTCATTATAGACAACTCCCTCTATTTGTGAGAAACCTTTGTCTATAGATCTCATTTTGTATTTCTCGACATTTCCATCATCTGCATGCTTAATCTTATAGATCCACTTGGAAGTTACCACATACTTCCCTTCTGGTCCCTGAATAATATCTTATACATCATTCTTTAATATATACTAGTATTCTTCTGTAATGGAATCTTTCCATACTTGTTCTCTTGTTGCTTCTCTAAGACAAGGAGGCTCAACATCAATGAAGTGGCACATGACTTAAGGATAGCTCGAAAATCTCTTTTTCTTTCTCGAGATGTGCCTTGATAGGATTGTATGTTTCTCTACCTCTTGCAAAGTGAGTCTAGGTATCCCTTTTATGCTCTACTGCAATATCTCTGAACATATCAATTGGAGAAACTGGATCAAATGGAATAATGTTTGTCTCCCTCTGAACTATTGAAGGGGGAGAAGGCATTGTCTCACTGTTAATCTGCATCTAATATTCTCTGGATCTTTGAAAAGATATCTCTTCTTCAAGGAAAAAATCTTTGCTTGTCTCAATCTGTCTCTGACCAGGGATGTCGATCTGGAACGTTTTTGAAGATTGACTGTATCCTTTCTTTTTAAAGGATCTAGCTTGGAGTTGTTCTCTTTAGGTACATTAAAATACATTGGGCACCCAAATGTCCTGAAGTGTTCAATCTCAGGCTTCACTCCATTGAAGGCTTCTTCGGGATTTTATGTTTTTTTTCAAAGTCTGGTGAAGACTATTTTTTTGAACATATACTGTGTCATGAATGCTTCTGCCCATAGAATCATAGAATATTTTGATCACATATTATTGCATTGGTTTCCCAAATGATGGTTCTATTCTTCCTCTTTCTCAAATAGTTTTGACTCCCTCTGAGTCAAGTGACTCCCTCCGAAGGATAAACATATTCCTTTGTTGTTAACCTGTCTGGAACAAGAAAACAATAAGAACCAAAACAAGAATATCTCCTAAAGGAGAATAATGAGTACATCTCTAGAATCAAAACAATTTCAGGAATGTTGTCACAACTACAACATCTACTTGTAATGTAGTAAACTTTAGAAATATAGATTAGAGGAATGAAAATTACAACAATCAAACTTGGAGTCTTCACTTCTAGTATGTTGTTCCTCTGAATGTACTGATATCCCTCTGGATCCATGACTTCAGAAAAATGTTCCATCCTCCTGCAATTACCCTGATGATAATGATACAAATAATATATATACAAGTGCATACATGAGGGTGTTGATATGATTTCTCCAATGGAACCTAGTTGATCTCTGTGCTCTTGTCATCTTCATGAAGAGGGTATTCATAGTGTCACCTTTTTGTATCACCCATAATAATCCTTCCTTTGAAGTCTTTTCTTCCAGGAACTTGAAGTTGCTTGATCCATTAAGCTTATCTTCCATCATAGTTTTGTTCATCATAATTTTAGTTTCTTCACAAACCCTTGTCAACTTGGGCTAGAAAACCTAATGGCTAGGCTAGGCTAGCAATTTTAGGTTTTGTTGGACTTATGACTACCAACAATAAGTCTTTGAAAAATAGGAGAACACTGGTGAGCTGAAGAGCTCCTTCAATGAGTTGCAAAAACCCTAATTATTAAATTTCTGCGAAACCCTAGGGAAAGAATTTAAAAATGCTCGTAATTTCACTTTGAGAGCTTTTAGAGATGCATTGGAGGAGGTCGTACTCTTCTATGCCAAAAATAGTCTCAACTTCAAAGTATTAAAGGTTGGATAAACAATTAAAGGAGGGTCGTACAAATTTTTCTGGAAACCCTAGGAGGGTCGTACGGTTTTGCAGAAGTGAGAGGAGACTTGGTAGATGCTTGTGCAATGGGTTCTTTCAAGACCTAAGCTCTGATACCATGTTGATTTTTCAATAACCTAGGCTTAAGCATGAATTTCATTTCATTTTATCATTTTACTTAAACCATTAATGTTGCAACAACCAAGATCACAAGAAGACGCACCATGCACAAGAACACAAGAAGTATCCTGGGAAACCCTTCTCAACAAGGGAAGAAAACCCAACCAAATCCTTTGCTATACTCTTCAATAGAAATACCTTCACCACCAAGAAAATCTAGCACACAAGAGGGTGCTCAAACCCTAGAAGACTAGCGCCCAAGAGAGGTGCACACTTTTCCCAAGAAGGTGTGCTTGCTGAAATTTCCAAACTCACATGAAAGATATGATTCCTCAATGGGGAATTTACCTTTACTTATAATAGACTGAAACTATCAACATAAATGTCTATTGGCACAACAAGGCTGAGCTCACTGGATTATAATATAATTAATATTAACCAGATTAATTGTCTTTTACATTTATTATTAATAACATTAAGGTGGGGGCGAACTTTACCCTTTACATTACAATTAGGGTTATAGGTAGGTCTGACTCTTGAACACTATAGCAAGGGATTTGATACACCCACTAGTGCTCATCTAGTAGGGGCACATCCATAGGGATTTCCATATCTTTAGCTCACTGCATTACACAAAAGAACCAGATCTTCACATGTTCACCTGTGCTCATCCACATGCATGCCCACTCTATAGATCTTCTTTCCCATTGCCTCACATAGGAGAATCATCTGGAGTTTCTCATCAACTCTGTTTCTCATAGGAGGCTAATACATCATATTCATTTTTGTTCACATGATGATGCACCCAGAACTTTGGTATTTCACACGTTCACCTTGTGGTCAGCCACATGCATGTCTAACTCAACAGATTTCCTTTCCCACTGGATAATCATATGGAGTTATTCTCAACTCTTTGAATGGAGGAGGTCATCTCTACATTCCAGATCTGTCTCCGGTAGGAACCATGTACCCTTATTAGGGGCTTTCTCTCAGGTTTTTAAGCTGGAGAAAGACTCACATAACTGCAATGATCCACATCTCACAGGTTTGTAAGATGGAGAATGTCTCACACAAATGAAATCATGAACACATCATTGAGGAGGCACACAATGACTTGTTTGTGTGTAAGGGATTCTCAGTTGGGAAAAGGAGGATCAAGGGCACATTGTTTCATTGGATTGAGCATCAAGGAAGGAAGGGTGCACTAGCTTGTGCACATTCTTGTTGGAACCTTATAGCAAATCTCGAGAGGAGCTTTCTACTTGTACATGTTCTATTTTATTGTATTCCTTGTTGTATTCCATGCTTGAGATCACACACACACACACACATATATATACTTTCATTATAAACTAGTTTTCCTCGTGGGGGTTTTATCTAGGGCCGTGTTGACAAAAAATACTTGTTTCCATTTTTCTTGTATTCTTAGTGTTTAGATCAACGTTAGGAGCTTGTCAATATCCTAGAGAATTGCTATATGTTTTGAGGTTTTCATGTAACATTGGGTTACTAAAACTACTTGCAAGGGCACCTTAAAAGAGAATATATCCATCAATTGAGGGAATATTTCTTGGCATATTTGAGAAGACCTGTTTTCTTTTCTAAAATGCACCAAAGGAAATATTTTATTGATGAAACTTAAATCCCAACAAGAGGTCGAAGACATATGTGTTGGGCATCCCTCATAGTTCCTCAAAAATATACAATAAGCACCTCTTCCTTATTTGAGTAAATGGATATCCTTTGATTGATTTTACTTTGTGATATAGTGTCATTCTCAACAATTTCCAGGCCATACCTTCACTTACCTTCTCATAACTATGGTTTCTTTAAACAAAACCTTTGTTGGAACAAGTTCACATTCTCAAAGTGCTCACAGAAGATAGGATTTCCTATTATGAGTTCATTTCGAGAATGATGAATATTAACTACCTCCACCTCTTATTCTTTTGTTTTATTCCTCGTAGTGAATTCCTAGTCCAACGCCCTCCTTTAATGACAAAGACTACCTCCTTAAAATATTTTCTAATTTTTTTTCGACATTGAAATCCTTAACTGCTTGTTGAGCATGACGACCACTTTAAAGATGTGTAAGATTTTACGAGATTCTATCAACAATTTCTAACAAATTCTCTTCATGAATTTTAGAATATTCTCCATATGTACGAGGGGAAATATTTTTGTGCTACACATCCATCCTAATCCAACCTACCTAGATAAATTATTGTTAAAATTTTCTTACGAAAATCAACATGACTTAATATAATATTTCTTTCATCTAATTTGGATTCTTCCTCCTTTTGGAGAGAAGAACTTGAAGTGCCCATACACTATACACCCACTGCAATGAAAGTGAAAATTCATATAGGCTAGGGTTTCTCTATATTCATAATTTCCATATTTGATATACATCCCATCCAGAAAACTATCCCCAAGGTCCACTTCCACATAAATTTTAGCTACTAGGATGTGTTCCTTTGTCACAATTTGTCATCTATATTAAAAAAGGTTATAAATCCTAAACTTATGCCTCAAAGGATTTATTTTGTCTCCAACTCAATGGGTAGGTATGGTAGTGTACCAAAGAGAACAAACCTTTTTTATATTATCTTAATGGGCCAAACAAAGGCACCCACTCACTCAAGGAAAACATGAAAATATTTCAATGTCACCTATACTTGTAAATTGTAACTTAAGATTTTATGAATTGAAAACAAAATTTGTGAAACATTTTTGAACCATATGAAAAGGAGTATACCTCATTTTTTTCGTGCATGTGTTGTTCATCCACTTTCATAGTGTGTCTTCTACACTCCAAAATCCATTAAAACACACAATAAGCACCTTTTCCTAGTATTAAATGACTTTCTCACTACTTAAAGAATTATTGATTACCAAATTCATACTTTCCTCCCTTCAATTTACACATTGTTTTTTCTTCTTGCCTCACTCAAAAATTTGGCACTCATTAGGTTTTAGGGACAACCTTGGCCCCACACCTTAATCCATTGTCCCCACTAAAAACACCAAGTAGGAAGACTGGACTTTTCCCAACCCCTTTGCTTCATACATATTTCATTCTCATTCAATAGTCCAGGAATAAAAGTCGTTATAAACGATGGAGGCTTATTTGTAAACCCCAAAAATTGGTTCCCAAAATAATAAGTATTAAATTTGTTCTACAAATCCACTCAATATCAACCCACTCTTAATCATGATTGAATCTGTGTAGATGAGGGAATCCCAGAATAATCTATGAATGAATTCCCACAAATGACTTCACCATGACCCAAAGTTGAGGTGCGAGATTAAAGATTAAACCTTCTTCACATGGTGATTAAATATTTGGATAGTACTAGACAAGCCCCCCTCCCCTCCCCTCCCCTCCCCTCCCCTCCACCTAATGATGGGAACTTCAACATCCACCTCTCGAGGATATATTCATCACCGTATAGGACATGATAACTATTGGAGATTGCACCACCACATCCTCACCAATATTAATGATGAAATAATATGGTGTTATAACATTATTGGTAAGAATAATATCGTTTCCAAAACCTCATACATCATGTCCCTTCATGACTTCCGTGCTTGACCCTTCTCCACCCTTCTCAATAGAATCATATGTCTTTACTAATCTTAACTACTATGTGGAATATATGAACCTAGAAAAATCACATGAGAAATATGAGGGTGAGGGTGAGGGTGGGGGGTAATATTAAAGAAAACGTATTAATGAGGGTGGGGGTGGGGGGAAATATTAGAGAAAACATATTAATGAGGGTGGGGGTGGGGGGAAATATTAGAGAAAACATATTAATGAGGGTGGGGGTGAGGGTGAGGGTGGGGTGCAAGGTAATATTAGAGAAAACATATTATGTTTTCTCTAATATTACCCCCCACCCGCACCACCACCCTATTATGTTTTCTCTAACATTACCCCCTACCCTCACCCCCACCCTCACTCTCATATGAGAAAATAAAAACCATAGGAAAGCCAACAAGAAACTATGGATGCACCAATAATAATATAATTAATTAAGAACACCACAAAATATAACTCTTTACCTACTAGATTCAAGCCAATAACCTAACGATGGGAATTAAGAATTTTCTCCCACTACAAATATCTACTCTACCAATTGAGATAAGGTTGGGTGATGATAGATGGGTTGAATCAAGGAATTTTTCTTTACGTTAACCAATAATGGATGTTTTCTCAAATGAAAGGGTAATATTAGAGAAAACATAATATGTTTTCTCTAATATTTCCCCCCACCCCCACCCTATTATGTTTTCTCTAATATTACCCCCCACCCCCACCCTCATATGAGAAAATAATAACCATAGGAAAACCAACAAGCAACTATGGATGCATAAAAAATAATATAATTAATTAAGAAAACTGCAAAATATAACTTTTGACCTACCAAATTCAATCCAATGACCTAGTGATGAGAATTAGGAGTTTTCTCCCACTACAAACATCTACTCTACCAATTGAGATAAGGTTGGGTGATGATAGATGGGTTGAATCAAGGAATTTTTCTTTAAGTTAAATAGTAATGGATGTATCTTATATGAACAATGCTAGTAAAGGAAAATTCATACATATTTACCATCATTCAAATATTCATTTGATTTAAGGTTTAACAGCTTTACACAACACTAAAATATAGTGTATTCATGAAATATAATGTGTTTCCATTGACTTGTAGAGAAGCATTTTGATTGCTAGATGAGTCTGGTATTGAATATAAGAAAATTCATGAATGTAAGAAAGATTGAATTTTATATAAGGATGAAAATAAAAATAATGAAAAATGATGCACATGTAAAGACAAGAGATATCATGTTAATTGATCCAGGTGGATATTGGTGGCCACCCACCTATTCCAACTAGTTCCTCGTGTCCGTTTTTGTTCAACACGTCCTTCAATATTGCTTTATAATTGTGAGTTATACACTTAGGGGCTGTATGAAGCCCCACACATTCTCCAGGTGGATACGAGTGGCCTCTCACCTAATCCAACTGGCTTATTTTGTATGTTTTCATGTCATCACATCTTGTTGTACTTTTAGGGTTGTTTTGGGGCCCTAAACGTTGTTTTTTTGTCTCTCCACAATAAAAAATGTAGATGGAGTCAGAGTCTAATGACATAATTTGTAGTTCTATGAAATACCTTTCCAACAGGCTATCACACACCTAAAACAGAGATCGTATGAAAATATTACAACCCTAGGAAGTTGAGGTACCAAATTATACCAACTTACCCATAGTGCCCACATGACTTTTGGTGTTTCACCTTCTAGGGTTAGGTTTTTGGATGTCTAGGGTTTTGACATTCATGAGTAATATGAAAATGGGCCTTTGGAGACTCATTATAATCCATTATGCTCAGATGAATGCATGTAGCAGCCACATCTCTTCTTAGATATAGCTACCACCATTCGAGCAAGTTTCAATTCTGTAGTTTTCCAGTTTTAACCTATTTCATTATTTAATAGAAGATATTGTTCACTTGATATTTGTGTTATTCTTCCTATATCTGTGTTTATTGTATTCATTCCGTTAATCAGTTTGTTCCAGTCCTAAATTTGGATCAGTGGTATCATATCGGTCTTCTCTTCATTTATTTTCTTCGTGCGTGTCCCCGACAAGGTCTGGGTACAAGAAGTTGGGACTCGAACCAATCGAGCCATTACCATATCGGTCATGCTAAGCCCAAAAACAACCCATGGGATACAAAAAGAAATATGAAGGAGCAAGATATCCTATTAAAATTTTGTTCGAGGAAGCCCTTGCGCGACAGAGGAACGAAATGATGGACAACTTCGCGCAGATCCTTCGACGGTTTCCCATGAGAGAAACATATTAATCAAGCGACCATGCAACCCCCTCCAAGGTACATGTAAATTTTGATATTCCATTATTTGAAGGACTGATGGATGCATATGTTGTAGATAAATGGTTGAATATGTTCGAAGGATATTTTTCAGTCCACAATTTTTCCAATAGGGAAAATATCACTTTTTCATTCCTCAAGGTCATTCCCCATGTTAAATACTGGTGGGATACTTACTCTGAGAAAAGGGTCATGGAGGAATCTACAATTTTTTTGGTGGACCCTACATGGGATTCCTTCCAGGATGCCATTAAAGAACAATACTACCATGTTGGAAGCTACAAGGACCAGTACACCAGATGGACCACCCTACGTCAAGAAAGGGACTAGACAGTACCAGACTTCATCATTATTTTCCATACCTGTTACACATTATTTTGGTCACCCCAGTGATCCACTGACAACATGTGTTCATGTTCCCTGAAAATATAAAAGAGTATTTATCCATGAGAAAAGTGATTTGCTTTCCCTTCTCAAAAACCTTTAAAGAAGGTCATCGCACCCTACAATATGCATGGGGTGCGACGATCCTTGGTCATCGCATCCTACTCTAGAGCTAGACTGCGATGTCTCCACAAGCTTCCATATATCTAGGGTTCGACGATTCTAAAATCTAAGGAAAAGATAAACTTAACGAATGTTCTAGAAGGGGATCTTCTAGAAGGTGAGGTGGCCTCTGAATGGTTTGGATCTTACTCGCTTTCTGATTTGGTGGGATCATCCTAATCTCCTCATACATCTCTCTTTCACAATATATAAAGAGGTATATCTCATGGAAAAGGCTAAGGTTGAATAGGCTAATATTTTTGTGGAGAGTTCTACTTCTTCTTGATAGCTTTGCTTTAGTTCTACAAGCTACATGGTGGATCTTCTTTATTCAAATGCTTTGGACCAAAGGTGTGTATGTTAGAGAAAAGGGCCATTGAAAGGGGACCTTGCAACATCAAGGATTTGGTTGTATTCTCCACTTTCTATTTAATATGATACAACAATATGTTTCTTTCCCATAAAAATAGTCTTGTTTTATTGTATGATTCCTTGATCACATACATAGGTTCTTGTTGAGTATATTGTGTTTCTTTAACTTTGGTTAGCTTGTGTTCCCTTGCAGGTTCAATTTCACAGGATCATTGGAACAGAGCTAGGATGGAAATGGAAAGAGGAAACAACATTTAAAAGGTACATTGTCTATCTCTTGTTAACTAGTAAACTCAATAATTAGAGCCTAGGGAAAGTCTTATATTCTGGTCTGTTTTGTTCTAGTTTCTAGTGGGATCTAGGGAGATCTATTTATGTCTGCATTTATCAATTAATCCAATAAAAAAATTGGTGACCATAATGGGGATAAAAATTCATTTTGGTTTTTGCTAATTATTTTCTTTTAGCCTACCTTCTTTTGGTTAAATTCATTCTCTCATCCATCTGGACTCACTGGGTTTGAAAGTTTAGTTAGATTTTTTTCCTTTCTTCCATTTTTTCCTTAGTTACAAAGATCATCACACTGTACTATATAGATAGCCTATGAAGACCCTCTGACGTTGCATCCTGATTGTGAAAACCAGTGCGACGATGTCTCACTATGCTCTATTGGCAGCTTGCGACGACCTTAGCTCGTCGCATTGTACCCCATTGTCAACCTGCGATGATTCTTGTAGGAATTATTGGAGTGAGCCAATTTGACTTTTTTCACCCAGTTTTGCCTCACTTTCCTGGGATGAACTTTTGATACCAGTGTTTGATTGATTTATGAGTTTAAACCTTGCATTTGATTGGTTTTCAGGAATTGAAAGTTTGTCTTTGTAATTTTGCAAGTTTTTGTTTTTAATCTTTGTCACAAGGATATAATATCTGGATCTTGGTCCCGAGTGCTTGATTTACAAAGGGTCTTTGATTTGTTTGAAGTTTTGGATTGATTTTTCATTCTAGATTGTTTGTTGATTGAGAGATATTTTTTGCATTTGACAAAAGATTTTCTAATCATTTTCATTTTTGTCTATATTATGAGTTTTGATTTGGGAATTGTGTTGAGAATGTCTTCATTTTCTTGGATTACGCTTTATTTTCTTGATTACATATCTGATTTGATTTGGGAAAGGAAGAACTGAAGTCATTTATTTTTTTTAGTAATATTTCATAAGGAAATTATTGCATTCAAAATATTGGTTAAGAGAGAATTTGGAAAAAGATGTAGTTCATGATTGTTAGGGATTTTGTTCATTCAAGAATTGAGAAATTGTATTTTGTAGCCTTTGTACTTCAAAAGAAATATCTTCTCCCTACTGTAATTAAATTTCATTGAATTCAAAGATTGCATATTCATCTCTTCTTGCATTTTATTGGGTCAAGGTCACAACATCATCAGTTTCATTTCCATCTCCCTTTTGAGTTAACAACAACCTTTAAAATACAATGCAATTTTAAAATTTATTAGCAACTTTTATTTTCTAGGAATTCTCTTCACCAACATTAGCTAGGATGGCGCTTTGGAATAGGTTGTAAGGCACACTCTCCAAAGCATAAAAAAACACAATAGTATCTTGTGATAGGGAGAGTTCAAATCCAATTGCTACATTTTGTCTTGGGAAGCCCTTCTTACACAAGGGTCAATGATGAGGTCACATTAGGACTGTCAGAGTTACTCACTTTTCTTTGTTGGTCTTAGTGTAGAGATTTCATGTATTATTGGGGGTCACTTGAGAGTATAGCCACGATTATGTGTGGGATCTTCTTGAGTTGATTTCAGACTAGATACCTTGTCTTTGCGCATGGATCAAATGATCGACTGTTTCCCTAGGCATCATTGTTGTAGTTGGTAACCTTAGTATGCTATCTCTTTAGGGTCTTTACACGAGGTGATTGTGGAGGGGAAAGTCTCCACGGTACCTAGAATCGACGTTGGCCAAACTCACTAGGGCTCCTTGGAGGGTATAACCACGATTATGTGTGGGATCTTGCACCAGGGTGTAAGTCTATTAAGCAGGTCGTCAACATAACTTTTCCACCCACTTTATTCCAACCCCTTCTTGTCTGATTTTGTGATGTTGGATTTAATCACCAACTGGTGACTTCAAAATAAGAAGGTTTGTTTGCTTGGTTTGATTTCTAGATTTTATTAGTGAGTGTTGTTGTTTCTCTAGTTGGCCATTGATTTGTTTTGTTCTTTATTTGGTTCAGCCAACATTGGTCTTTGTCGTTCACGTAGGATGCAAGGGATACCCCGAGAAGATCCGGGAGGTTACCTCCCTTTGTTTCCTAACTCACCAGAGGGATCTCCTGAGGGAGAATTCAATAATGAAGTAACATATGAGGTTGGAAGTTCACACTCTTTAGATGGATTTAGAATTGTTTTGAATTCTTTAGAGGCATTCAAACTTCCCCCAAATCCGTTATTGAGTATTAGACAAGATCCACATTTTCTCTAGATGAACTCGCCAAGAGAAATTGTTGTTGTTAAGAATACTGAAGTACCTACTAGACCTAACACATGATCTGGAGTAGACAGTAGACGATCCACTTTTTCAAAGTGAATCATTTAGAACCCCGACTCACACTGTTGGAATTGTTAATGCTAGCTATGCCCCTTCTTCAATGCATGATATTTTTGGTGCACTAGGAACAAGTTCTAATCAACCTATGTCATCAAAAATGCTTGAGACATCTATTACCTATACGGTACCTTTAGATCATTTTACTGGAACGACTAGTAATGTTACCACAGTTTCAGACCAATTGTTGGTTGGTTCTCACTCAATTCTTCCTCTCCAGATGGCCCATTCTACTATGATCCCACAAGATACAAATGTTTCTACCGGAAATGTGGTTATCACTCAAGATCTTATTGGAACATCACTTCCACTTAGACCAAATCCATCACTTCCCCTGGGGTATAACACTTTGAATACTTCCATTTCTATTTCTACCTAGAATCCATCCGGAGGGTCTGGAATTTTTTTTCCTCCTAGGTATAATGTTGCTAGTCATTTTGTTCCTACACCTACCCAGGTTCTCTCTTGGGGGTCTTACGTTCCTCCCCCACCTTTGTTTGGAGGATCTAATTGTCCTAGCCCTAGTGGCTCCAATCTAGTTGGAGGCACCAATCATTTGTCACTTCTAGTTTTCAGATTACTATTAGAGGTCAACTTCAAGTTGTGGGGAAACCTCAATTTGGGGGGCAAACTCAGATTGGGGGACAACTTCATCTTGGGGGGAAACCTCAAGTTTGAGGCCATAACCCAGTTTATGGACAAAATATACCTATGTTACAATCTCAACCTTGGAATATTTCCACGGGAATCAACAACCGTCTGGGGGGGAACATCCTCAAGTTAATTCTTTTGTACCCCCTAATCTCGGTCAACCGTATCTAGGCTCTTTGAATCCTATCTAGGGTCAAAACTTTAAGTCTAATGTTCCTTTCCAAGTGAACATACCTGATCTTAATCAAAAACCTCCACAACTGAATTTGTCGGAATTGTATAACTATCTACAGACTTCTTATGGTCCTACTGGTATACCTATGGGACTTCCTCCTCAAAACTACCAGTTTCCTCAAGTGAACAGACAATTGCCTTTCCTAGCCACTTTGGATTTACCAGATTTATCTAGGATTTTGAATGATCCTATTTTTCATTCTCCTTATTGGCCCGCCATACCGAAAAAATTACCATCTGACATTCCTAAGTTTGATGGTCAATCAGGAGAAGACCCAAATAATCACATCATGACTTTCCATCTTTGGTGTTCGTCCAACTTGTTGATGGATGACTCTATAAGATTACGACTTTTCCAACGAACTCTCATGGGTTCGACAACCAATTGGTACATTGAGCTACTGCGAGGATTCTTTAATGACTTCAATACCCTAGCCATGGCCTTCTTAAGACATTACCAGTTGTCAATTCAATATGAGAAATGAACCGGAATTTTGAGTTCTTTTAAACAATCCTCTTCCACTCATATTTCTGATCATATCCATGAGTGGAGGAGGAGGATACACTTAATCAAAGTTCCCCTTCCTATTAAAATATTGGCTGAGTGGTTTACCAAATAAATAATTGGGCCCATATCCCATGATGTGGCCATGGGTGGTGTCGTCATTGAAGAGCAGGCGATTATTTGTGCTCAGTATCTAGATCTTATTTATTCGCAAACAAGCACACTTTACGACTTGATCCCTGACATTCCTCATCCTTCCACAAATCCTACCCCAACAACTCCAGTAGATTCTCATGTTGTTGATGGTGTGATTAGCACCTTTAATGCTAAGACTTACTCTACACATGTCAGTCATACCAATCCCAAGTCTACCACTTCTAATGTAAAAATACTCCTACTCCTACTCCTTCTGCTGGTAAAACTTCTGAATTCAATTCGGTTCAGTCTACACCTACCGGTAAAAATAAAAATAAAAAGAAAGGGAAGGGTAAGAATAAGGAGGAAAAAAATACTAATCAACAATATGAGAAGCCCAAAACGCAGCCTGTTGATGAGAAAGATAAACATAAACCTCGTTATCCTTGCATTATTTTTGGTGACGACCATTATACAAAAGAGTGTCCTCGACGCACTGAGGTTACTAAGTTCCTTCAAGGGACTGGGAATCCTTCTACACCTGTTGTCTTGTCACAATCATTTCCTTCTCAGTAGGAGGCCCAATTGGTCATTCATGACCAACCTTTTCCTTCTACCTCATATTATGTCCTTATGTGTACTAGTGACTCCAAGAAGACCAAAGGTGCACTCACAAATGAAGCCAAAGATTATTCTCCGTCGAAAGAGAAAGTTGATGATTTACCCCCTCCGTTGGTTCAACCTCCTCCCCCAACTTCACCTCCAAATAGTTCTCTTCATCTTGAACGATCGGACCTAGATACAGTTCTTCATCCTCCTCCCAAGGGCGTTGTTTGAAAGTCTTCATTTAATCCTCACGCACGTGCTGCCCAAAACTACAATATTGTAGAAGACCTTGCATAAGCACCCTATGCGATGTCGGCCCTCAAAGTCCTTCTAAGTTGTCCTACTCAACATAAGGCATTGTTAAAGGCTATTGGTGGAATTGATCCTACCGATACCAATTTGATAATATTTGACTTGGAAGATCATATTTCAAGGCTTCCTCCTCAATTAACATTCAAGATCCAAGTTGTTGTTGAAAACAAGAATATCCGTCGAACTGTTATTGATGAAGGAGCCTTGACTTGCGTCATGTCCGTTACTTGTTGGAAATCTATTATCTCTCCTGACCTTACCGAGTCACACAATACTCTTAAGGCCTTCAATGGTACAGGGTTTAAACCTTACGGTGCTCTTCCTTTGTAGAAGGTAAATCGGTCAATGTTTAGGTTGAGGTCTTTGATGCACCTCTTGATTATAACCTTCTACTTGGCCATAGATGGGTTGATTCCATGCACATAGTTGTGTCTACCATTTTTCATGTGTTGTGTTTCCCACATCAAGGAAAGGTCATTACTGTTGACCAACTGGCCTTATTTAATTCTGAATCATGTTCTAACAACGTACCTTATATCTCGAAAACACCTCCTGGTTATGAGAATCTTGGCGTGGGTCTTTTAAAATATTCAACCTTGATGGGTGAATTTCCTATTCCACCACCTGATATTCCTCCTCCTTTTGTCGCTTCGATTAGCATGATCTCAACCTCTGTTCGTGGAACCCCTGAGTCTTATGATCTGTAGATGGTACCTAACTCTGGTGATTATCTTCATTACGACAACATGATGCCTTTAAGTCTGGTYGAATCAACTTATCAAGCTATTCAATYGACAAGTCCTTCTCCTCCTCTCTGTGATACATCTCYTGGTCCATTTCACATGATCTTTCCTACTAATGAGATGATCATTTCATTCATGTCTATGGAAGATGCTCCATGGGATGATGGACATCATCGTTCCATCCTCTTCCTAAAACATGATACCATAGAGAGTTACCAACGGATTTCGACTTCGYTGACCATTGTTGTTATTTATTTTGTTCCTGAGTCAACATACGATGTTTTGTATGAAGGGAACTTGAGAAATATCTCACCTACCGTTCCTCTTGACATATCTATTTAACCCARAGTCRTGGAAAATGTTCATGTCTGTGTCTCATGTTCTATTAATGAGGTTCACAATTATAAATCCATTTTTCAAGAATTYTGTGACATTTTTGCCTGGATTTATGAAGAAATGGCAGGTATTGATCCTGATATTGTTGTGCATGAGATTAATACTTATCTGGATGCTAAATCCATTCGGCAGAGACTTCGCCCAGTACTTCCACGTAAAGCTTCTTCTATCAAGCTTGAATTTGAAAAACTTCTTAAAGTTGTCTTTTTCTATCCTGTGGCTTTGACTGGTTGGGTATCTAATGTTGTTCTGGTAAACAAGAAACAAGGAACGATCTGTGTTTCTGTAGATTATAGGGATATAAATAAATCTTGTCCTAAGGAAAATTATCCAACCCCTTTCATTGACCAGATCATTGACGACTGTGCCGGGAGTGAAATATTCTCCTTGATGGACGGTTTCTCCAGCTATAATCAAATCAATATTTTACCAGGGGATCAACATAAGACTACTTTATTTTCCCTTGGGGAATCTTCACCTATCGGAAATTACCTTTTGGTCTAAAAAATACTAGTGCAACTTTTCAGCGTGCTATGTATTATGCTTTTCATGATATTAAGCACATCATACAACCCTATCTAGACGATCTACCAACGCATTCCATGTGTCATCAAGATCACCCGACACATTTACGAGCCATTTTCCTACGTTGTCGTTATTATCGCATACGTTTGAATCCACAAAAATGTGTTTTTTGTGCGTAATTCGGTCGACTTCTTGGTTTTATTGTGTCTATACATGGGACCCGAGTAGACCGCTTGAAGGTTGAGGCTATTCTTAATCTACCTCCTCCTTCCACGCTACGCCAACTCCAAAGTTTGCAAGGGAAGGAAAACGTTTTACGTCGATTCATCCCCAATTACATTGAATTAATGAAAGGATTCACTCAAATCCGTAAGAAAGGTTATGATTTTGTATGGGATGATACTGCAGACAAAGCTTTTGAGGCTTTGAAACTCGCCTTAACCCATACACCACTGTTGTTTCCCCCTGACTATAGTCGAGATTGTTTCATGTACTTAGCTGCTTCGAACTCTACCATTGCTATGGTATTAGTCCAAGTGAATGATTCACACAATGAACATGTGATATACTATTTGAGTCGGAGTCTCATGACTACCGAAACCAAATATTTACATGTGGAGAAACTAGCCCTGTCAACTGTTCAAGTTGTTCAATGTTTTCCTCACTACATCTTATTACGCAGAACCACAGTCATTTCCGATTGCAACCCCATGCAACATATCCTTACTCGACAATTGTTGGGGGGAAAGTAATCTAAATGGATAGTTATTCTCCAAGAGTTTGACTTGGAGTTTGAACGCGCCAAGTCAATGAAGTCTCTGGTTTTTTTCGAATTGATATGTGGCCTTCGCTCTACTGAGACAAAAAATGTGGTAGAGGATTCCTTACTTGAAGAATCCCTCTTCTGATCTGTTTTGATGACATATGGTATGATGATATTATTATCTATCTCCAGACCCAAACTTTTTGGCCTGATCTTTCTAGTACCGATCATCATCATATACGGTATCAAGCTCGTCAATACATCATCCTTGGTGATACCCTTTACTGCCATGGTATTGATTCCATATTTCGACAATGTCTCACCTACGATGAAGCTGAGAAAGATTTGAATGACTGTCACTCTAGAGCATGTGGCGGTCATATGTTTAGGTATGCCACTGCCCAAAATATCTTACGAGCTGGCTATTTTTGGCCTTCATTGTTTAAGTATTTCATTATTGTTGTCCAGAAATGCCATGCTTGTCAAACCTACAACAATAAGATCTGATCTCACCCTGCTTCTCTTCACCCTGTAGTTTTCATTGGTCCATTCGCCAAATGGGGCATTGACTTCATGACATGTAACCCTCACTCGGTTGGGGGACATGGATACATTATTGTAGTTGTGGATTATTTCACTGAATGGGTCGAGGCGATGCCTACATTTGATAATACCGGGAAAACTGTAGGATTATTCATATTCAATCATATCATTACTAGATTTGCTATCCTTCAAGCCATCGTTACTGATCACGGTAGTCATTTTTGTAATTTCATGATGCCTCAAATTACTAAGAAGTTGGGTATCCTCCATGAAAACTCAACCCCCTATTATTCTGAGGCCAATGGTCAGGTTGCAGCAATTAACAAATTTCTCATTACTATGCTTTGACGGATGGTAGGAATTCATAAGTCACATTGGTACATGATGTTGTTCTCAGCATTATGGGCCTATCAGACATCTGTTAAGTCTGCCATGGGATTCATACCTTTCCAGTTAGTATATGGTATCGAAGAAATTTTACCGATTGAATGTGAGATCCCATCTTTGAAACTAGTCGTCGAACTTCTCCCTAACACCTCTGCTGAAGAGGAGAATCTTTTGTATTTGATGCAATTAGACAAAACATGTCGTGATGCTGCCTTAGTTATTGAAACTCAGAAAAAACGTGTTAAAGCCCAATATGAAAAACATGTCAAACCACATGTCTTTTTTGAAGGATATCTAGTTCTTCTTTACGAGCAATATCATGATTTGCTAGGGGTCAGTAAATTCAAGCCCATGTAGCGGGGTCCTTATATTGTGAAATGAGTGTTGGAGAAAGGAGCTTATGAGCTGGTAGATTATGATGGAGTCCCTTTGAGTGAACCCATAAACGAGATTTACTTGTAGAAGTACTATGCTTAAATCATTTTTTCATGAGTGTTGTGTAGTTTTAATGT
>JASDQU010947482.1:10508-40074 GCA_032191745.1 Picea mariana
AGGATAACTCAATATGTAAAGCGTCTTCCCGTGAGGGCTTTCACCATAAGGGGACCACTTTGGGGTTCATCCATTTTTGCACCTTATCAATCATGATAAGAAAATAATGAGAGCATGGGTCCTCCAACCATTCTTCTAGGATAACTCAATCCTCAAAGCTTCTTCCCGTGAGGGCTTTCACCATAAGGGGACCACTTTGGAGTTCATCCATTTGTGCACCTTATCAATCATGATAAGACAATAATGAGTAATCTATACATTTTTCCAACAATGCATCATATACCAATGAAACCACAACAATCCATCTTCATCATGTATCAATGATAACTCATTGATCCATCTTCATCATATCAATGACAACTCATTGATCCATCTTCATCTATGCATTCTCATCAAGGAAAATACATATTATATTACATAAATCATCAATCAATCAATCCTTTGACATCAATCAATCACTTGACATCAATCAATAACATCAATCAATCAAACCATTGTCATCAATGACAACATGATCCAACAGGTAGTAGGGTATAGGCAGGGCACATAAATATAATTAATAAAATAAAATAAAAAGAAAAGAAAGAGTAAAGAGAAGGGAAGAGGTAAGAGAAGAAAGGGTGATGGAGAATGAGAAAGAGGAAGGAAGTTGATGAGTTTGGGACAAGGTGGCCAGCATCATCTCAGGGTGACGTATGGACCCAAAGTGCTACATCAACGGTCATGTCAACAAGGATGACACATAAGCAAAATGTGTCCTATGTTAAAAGAAAAGAACCAAGGTTGGAGCCAAAATCATATTTTGTCCATAAAAGGAGTAGAAAATATCAGTTTTCTGTGAAATTTTATGGGTATGTCTATAGTGTCAGGGTCTACATAAGTTTCAGTGAGATTCATTGGCCAAATATGCACCAATTTTCCAGAAATTGCAAATTAGAGGTTTTTGAAGAGCAGGGCAATGCTAAGTGGCAGGGGATCTACTATTGATAGTATTTTTATAGGGTGTTAGAAAAGAAAACATGAAAATAGCCAATGAAGGAATTCGCTAGATTACAAGGAGTTTGGAGTGGAGATGCCAAAATAGGGAAAAATCCACTATTTTGGACCACTTTTGGGGGATTTTTTGGATTACCAAAGGAGGAAAAGGGACCTGAGATGATAAAACTAGAAAATTTGATTTACTTGAAATTTGATTTGCTCAACAATCTAGATAACTTTTCATTAGTGAATTTTTTCCAAAATTGCTTATTTTGGGAGATAGCTATTTTGGCTAAAAGCATTCCAAGTATGGGAAGAAGTGAAAAAGGACAAAGCTATCATTTCCATATTGATATTGAATTTGATTGGAGCATCAAATCAGAAATATGAGTCTTTGTGTATTAAATATCATTAGTATTATTAGTTTTTGATGCAATATATTCCTTGGTTCCTAGGATTTTTCCTTTTGCAGGTGACATAAATGGCCTTTCAGATAAATTGCACCAATGAAAAAAATGCAAATTTGGGTAGAATTTGTATGTTCAAAAGGTTGTAAGTTTTTATTAGAGCTCTGAATTGAGCAAGGGGGTAGTCATTCGAAATCTATTGAAAAATAGAATCTATCCATATGCCCAAAATTTGGATTTGAGCAATATAATTCTCAACAAATCAAAAGAAGGAAATTAGTGGCCTTAAAGGGAAAAACATATGCATAAGTTTCCAGAATTGCAGAATTATTTCTATCTAGTAGTAACCTTTTGCATGCAAATTTTTCAAAATTATGAGGACCAAAAGCATGGAAGATTCCCATAGGACTCATAGCCATGAGTAATAAGTGAGGGGCCTTAACATTAGTTTAGGTAATGAATATATAGATTCCAATGGACATAGAAGTAGATCAAAGTCAATAGAGTTGATAGAGACCATGAAGAGATTAAGAAAGGAAGCACAAAGATACATAAATGATAATGAGAGAATAATCAAATCTCAAAAGCAGGAAAACCATATAAACACTCATTTGTGATAGAGTTTGAACCAATTGCAAAGGCAAGTCAGAGTTAGATCGGGTTCAATACATGAGGAAGAAGGAATACCTCGTGCAAGAAGGGAGAATTATATAGGATACATGCATTGACTGAGTGTTATAAGGACTCACAAACCACATTATTCACCTGATCATTAAGCCAGGAAGGCACATTCATTTGAAGAATCACACAACAACCCATATGTTTCCCTTGTTAGGCATCAAAAAAGAAGGCATGAAGTGAACAATTTGCAAGGAGATCTTAGGAATATTAAGCCACCAAATTTTGATGGAGAGAACAAAAAGGGAAAAGAGGCTAAAGCTTGGTTTCTTATGATCATAAATTACTTTTAATTACATAACTACTCATCCAATTTGGAATCTAGGATTACCATCAAGGGAAGGCTTATATGTGGTGGTACTAGCTGAAGCAAGTTAGGCACATCAATGAATGGAAGATCACTTGGAAGAAGTTTATGAGATATTTCCAACAACAATATCTTTCATAACATTACTACGAAAAAAATATGCAAGGGTTCTTTCATCTCAAGTTGGGGAAGATGTCCATGGAGGAGTATGAAAAGAATTTTCTATAGTTGCCAAGTTGTGTGGGATTTATCAAGGAGGAGAAGATGAAAATATTGATATGAAAATGATCTAAATTGATGAATTGGAGTAAGATTCAGTACCTACATAATTAACCATGAAATTCATGAAGGTTAGAAAACAATGTAAACCAATGTAGATGTAAAGTTGAATAAGACAAATAAAGACATGAGAGAAAAGTTAAAAATAATTAAATCAAAAGAAAATGAATAGGAGAGAAGTTTGAGGAATGAGAAGTGAAGAGCCATGGTTTTTGGCCTTCCCTTACCCCCCCTATCTCTCCCTATTTCCTCTTTCACTCTCATTCTTAATGGGTATTTTGACCAAGAGAAGAAGGATGAACAACATTATAACCATATATTTTCGAAATGAGAAAATCGAGCCCCATTTGAAGCTACTTTTCCCAATTGGGTTTCCATGGTAAATTAAGGAGTTCATTGTGATTGATTAATGTGTTTGATGTTGTTATTATTCATATTAAATCAAATTACTTTATGTTTATGATCTGGTGTGAGAGACAAGTCTCTTTATGTAAAGGAATAACCCCACCGGCTCTAGAATGTCCATCGTCCATGAAGTATGAGATCAATTGATATTAAGATTTAGTTGTTGCAATTAAGTAGGAAATTAGTAATTTCATTTTTTTAGTTGTTGGGCAAATTTATCACTCCTCTAGGCTATGAATTCTCTTGTCTTATGTGAATTTCACTTACTTGTTTATTTTCTCCTAGTTCGACCATTTTTAGACATTGTTGGATGGGTTTTTGCTTGCTTGGGTCGAATTAAGATTACTTTGGTCATTTTATTCCTCCTACGGGCCACTGGAAGTTGTCCACAGTCTGTATCCATCCCTATGACATCCATATGAGCCACACATATCCCATAGACATTCAATATATTGCTAAGTGATTCAATTTCATGTTGAGTTGACTTAATTTTCTCTCTGGTTGACTGCACTTTTTGTTAGTCAATTAAATTTCTTACCTGGGTGACATCATCTTGTCCATAAACTATATGCCCCCCTAGGAATATACATTATGTTTGGTTAACTCTCTTAATTGGTTTTTTAGTTCTCCTTTTTCATGAGTCACTTACCTTTCTCTTTAGACAATTTCATTTAGCTTGGGTGACTTCTTTAGATTTGGTGGACCTTTCTTTCATTTGATCTACTTACCTTTTATTACTTGGTAAAATCCTTTGTTTCCATTTTTCTATTCACCTCCACTTATAGCAAGTCAGCTTATCATATTCAAGAAGCCCAATCAAGAGCCTTTCAATAGGTCCATTTAGATTTCTAGTTGATTGGAGATAAGTGACAAACGATGGCAAAGAGAGGATTCAATAGGTTGTATGCAATAATTTCCATCACCAAATGTGGCGATCTTTATTAAGACAAGACCCATATAAGGAATGTTGGAATATATTAATTACATGCCACTAACAATAATGCAATGTCATTTAATTATTCTTCCATTGATGCTTTATGCAAGGAGATATAGGATATAAGTAAAATGTTGATACTTGCAAGAATTTGCTTACTTAATCTCATTGTATAGCCTCTTGGCCTAGATCATATACCACATGTAATTTTGAATGCATTGTTGTACTCATTCTCACATCACTTTTATATGCAAATTATTCTTATGATATAAAAAATACAATGCTATACTGAGTAGTTGTTTAAATGAGTTGCTCATTTGTTTCTTGGAAGAGATTCTAGTTGTATTTAGGAGATAGACTTTGTTGGACTGGAAAATAAAGGATCCAACCAATAAATCCTAGAAGAGGTTGCATAGGGAACATACCTTACAACTAGCCTAAGAAGAAGAAGAAGATCGATATCCTTGTACATGACAGGGAACAAAGTCCTTGCAACCTTTATAAAGACAAAGCACTATGTACAAGTCATCCTAACAAAGGTTAGAAGAAACTTTCACAAAGGATCCATGATGGGGAAATAAGTGGGATATAAGTCCCTTGTTTACAAATTAGATGGTATCAGAGTAGTTTCTTCCTTGACCATGACACAATTGCCAAAAATTTGAAGAGAACATTGCAGACCTTAGCATGGGTAAGTCAAACAAAGACAATTTGGAAGACCTATGAGCTAACAATTCTCAACTTTGAGAGGAGAATGGGATCTTGAAGGAGTAGGTTCATATGTTCAAGAGGATGGAAGAGATGGAGAAGCACCTTGAGACCTCTTTGAAACTACTTCCATTTCTCAATATTAAGTTTGAAGAATTCCAAGACTCCCTCACAACGTTCATGGCAGATTGGGAAAATCACAGAGTTCATCTTGCACACTTGGGAGAAAAGGTAATTCACTTGGAAGGTTAGAAATATGATAGGCTTAAGTATATTATGGCATAGATTCAACAAGAGTTGGCAGAGAAGGATTCATTGGTAAGGCTCCAAGAAGTTGTCCAAGAGCACCAAGAAAATGGGTCACTTTCCATTGCCACTACAAAAGCCAACATTGTGATGGAGACCACCCTAGTAAGCTCACCTTCCATAGACAATTATTTAGATCATATTGGTGACTTTGAAAATCATACCATAGGCATTGGTTATGTTATCGCACAATTTGTATTTTCCCAAATCCAAAGGCGAGTGAATACTAAATTGGCGTAACAAGGAGGATGTCCTATCACTATCACCTTAATAAGACACCTCTTTCTATTTAGGAGTGATACCCCAGGGGAGACTTCCCTAGTGACCTAGGGGTTTGATAAGACTAAGGAAAAAGTATAAAGAAAGTCTCACCCCTCTCACAGGTCACTTTTATCAAAAGTTCCAAGGGTTTAAATGAGATGAAGAAAAATAATATTTAAGTGTACATGCCCAGAACTGTTGATACTGAGAAGGGGTGAATAAGTATCAAGTACAATTTAAAACCTTTTTCAAATTATACTTAAACCATGCAAATACATCTAATGAGCAATGAACAATAGTATAAGATTTACACCAATACACCACAATACACCATGCACAATATATGGGAAATAATCAATAGTTATTGTTCAAGGGAAGTAATGACTTCCAAAGGTAGCTACAGCTTCCAAATGTAAAGGGAGGGATAAACCTCCAAGAGGAATATACAATCCTCCAATATCAAGAGAGGTTTTAACTCTCCATCCGTGCCCCTTCCTTCCACCCAAGAATATATGAGAGATAATAAAACTTTACATTAAATCATCACCATCAACCAACCATCACATAGAACCTGATAATGCTTCCTGAGACTTCTTCAATTTATGAAATTATTCAATTCTTGGAATACTTTGATCCTATAGATAATATTACTCAATGTATTCTCTGAAACTTCTCCAATTTTCACTCCTTGAATCCTCCCCAAAAACAAGTTATAGAAAGAATGGTAGACCTTGTTCAATTCTGGTTTATTCAGGGAGACCGAACTTGTACAGAATGCCCCGTGCTCAATATTTAACATCTGATTCTGAAACTCGCACACAAGAAACTAAATTCTGTCATATTTCCAATGAAATCTGTCCCACATCATTTGGATTCTCTATGAATAAGTTATGATTGTTTTACCCGGAACACTTGTTTATTGATTAGCTTTAGGACTGGTCAAAAACCCTATCTTCCACAAAGTGTATCTCCATAATTATAACTAATAAAGAGCTGAAACTTATACCATAGGTACCTTGATATGTCTTCTTAATACCATATCAATTTCACCATCTGAATAGTTCTATAAAAAAAAATTACAGCAAAAATGGTAAGATGACTTGAAAATAGCATACCTTAGAACACATCACCAAAAGACTTCATCCTCCCTTGAAATCCGGCCTTCTTTACTTCTGATTTCCTCTAAAATTCGACTTGTATATAAAATGAATGTATAATGATATTTATTTATACCATTTATGTCACTTCTTAACATTATGGACGACTTGACACTTTCTTATTTTGTAATTCTTTTCTTTAATTATCTTCAGGGCCTACATGTACTTCTTTCTTCAATTCACTTTGTCATCTTCAAAAATTCATTTCTCCTCAACCATGAGGATCCACGTGACATGCCACATACCACCGGAAACAACATGATGTATACTATCCATCCATGGGTATTGTATCTGCATGTGCATTTTCCTTCATGTCCAAATACCTTCATCAATATTGCAGTCAAAAACCCATGACTAGGGTTGACATCAATGACAACAACCAATCTTCCAACAAGAACAAGACAACAAGAAAATATGTTATTTGCAAGTACCATATGATGGTAGTGCTTCATAAAACCATAGAATTTTGATAAAATGAACAAGTTGATATAAAATCTGAAGCTATAGAAGTATTTATAACAACAATATATATTTAACAATAGATTCACAATTATGCCTCAATAATGCTTCAAAAATTACAATAAAAGATCACATAAACTTGACAAAATGATAGTAATTGTCAGAAGCAATGATAGCAATGTATAATTATCTTTAAATATTTCTTTTAAGATGAATTTGTTGTGGTTATAGATGGTTGTAGCAATATTTTGCAATAGAAGCAAATTAGTTAGTAGGTTAGTCTAATCTAATGTTAGAAATAGTTAGTAAAAGTCTTAAGGTAGATGGTTTAAGAGTTGTTTTAGTCAATCAATCACTTGCAAAGTGTGAACTAGTGCCTTTTAGGGTAAATGGACTAAAAGTTGTAGCGAAAATTCTTAGAGGGAAACAACAAATTATAATATATGAGCTAAAGGTAGGGGAAGATGATTGAGGTGTTAGTAAACTAAGGCCTCAATATCTAAAACCCTAGAAGGAAAAGATGTTAGAAAGTAGGTAACCCTAGGCCCTAGCCATTTCCTTCTTCTTTAGATCAAACTTGAAACAAATGTATGAAGCTTAATGAAGAAATGATACTAGAGCACTACAAAGGTAGGGTTCTAGTATATCCTTGAAGGGAGGTGTTCTCTAGAAAAATCAAGTAGGTGAAGAGTTATAAAGAAAAGGACAATAACATGTGTTTTTCTCCTAGGGTTTCAAACTAGCAACTTCATAATCTTAGAAATGAATAAGAAAATGCACCATAACCATAAAAAATAAATAAGGATTGTAGATTTCTACTTAATTCATCAAGAATAATCTAGCAACAAACCCTAGTTGAAGACTTTCCACCATTAAAATGCAAAAATACACCAAAAATAGCCTCCTCCAAGAGTTGTGCACCACTTAATTTCAGCCAACAAGCCTTAAAAGAGGTTGAATTTCAGACCTCACACTTGTGTGAGTGAAATATGATGAAAAAATGAGAGTTTTTATTCTCTATTTATACAATACAAATTACCTTTAATTACATTTTAGGTCAAAAAAGGCCGACATGGCCAGTTTACATCAAAAATCCAGTTTTACCTAAAATTAACAATTAAAACCCTAATTTTGTCTTTAGGGATGACGTCATGCCCCTCCTAGGGTGACTTTAGGCCCCTTCATGGAACTCTAGGCCTCCAAAGTGAAACATTAGGCCTCAAAAGGCCTCAGAAATTGTGACACATTCCAACCAAGTCGTCCTCATTCCAAAACCCTAACTGGATAATGTCAAGGCTCAAAATTATGATGTCAGGGGCCTTCAAGGGCCAACATCATGGTGGGAGGAAAAGACCCCCCTAGGTCCAGGACTCCCAAAGTGCCTCTGGTGGAACGTCCTCCTTTTTCTCTGGTGTGAGCCTCTGGTATCCCTTTGCCCCTGGCTGGGGTCACATCATCCATCTGGTGGGCTTTCAACCCCATGGAGGTTCGAAATAATCATCTCCCCATATGTACATGTCCGTTGGGAATGTTCCTATAGCAACAACAAGTACTCCCTCCATGGGATCTTAAGTCATAGGGATCATAGCAATGCTAACCACATCTAATAATCAATTTACCCAAACATCTGCATCAAACTCCCCTTTACTGAGACAAATGCTCAAAGACATTATGTTATTTAACAAGCCAGGTTTAGAGAGGGTCTTAGGATGTCCTTTTGGGATAATCCTCCTCGAGTGTGGGGCGTTTCCCATGTGAATACCAATCTAGGTCATGTAAATGTATGAGATGGTGTAGGGAATGTTTGGGCAAGGGGTGCATTGATGATAGGGAAATGTAGGTCTTACATGTGGGTGCATTTGTAGAAGGTGGGATGCACCTTGTCATGGATGCAATTGTTTCCTAGCCCATTCAATGCATTTTAATCTTTGTCTTATTGTTTTTTCTTTTCAAGAGAATAGTTGGAGGACATTGTCCTGACATGGTGACCAGTGGTGACAGTATTACCCACAATCATTTCATGGAAATGAGAAGGATGGCTCATGATGAGACCCCCTTTCTCTTGTCTATGCCTCCAAGAGACAATACCCTAGCTTGGTGACCAGATGAATAGTAGTTTCATACCTCTACATGCCCATAGACCTAATAGGCCAGCTCATGATGAGTCCTCATATCCACCAACTAGCCCTTGGGTTTTATTTTATATATGGGTCCCCTTTTCTTATTGAGAAGCCTTTTATTTCTTTCTCGGGAATCCCTGGGTGAAGCATCTTAAGGTTTCATCTTGGATTTTAACTTTTTCCAACTATTTTTACCCTCTAGGCCTTTATCCCCTTCTTCCCACAAGGCAAGGTACAACCCTTACTAGCTTGACAAAGCCAATGCCTGAACCAATGTAGGGGAATGATGAGAGGGATAGTGATGAAAAATGGTAAGTATGGAAGGAATGGATGATGACCTTTCATAGACCCACCCAGTGGAAAATCATCCCTAAGGGAAAAAACTTACTATGTCACTCTGTCATCACCCCCAAGTATGGACTTAAAGGGAATAATTACCAAGAAAACATCATGAAACAAAAGAGAATTCAATGCACATATTCAAATGTTTTGAGAATCAGAGTGACACATACCATGATACCCAGACTCATTACCTCATGGAGCAAGTGTTGGACATATTGTCATTGATGTCAACAGTTGATGTCATTACGATGTGATGATAAGTTTTTATGATAAATTTTCAATGTTAATTTATCATAGATTAAATTGTCATTGATGTCAATGGTATATCAGTTAGCAGAGAATGTCAAACAGTATGCAAAGATCAAATCTTAGAAGGAAAAGCACATTGAAAGTATGTAAAGGATGAGAATTTCAAACAGTATGACAGTATGCCAAATTTCAAAGCTTGGAAGGAAGAGCGCATTGTAGAAATGTCATCGGGAACGATGGAAAGACTTAAAAGTCGATCGATGCACAAGAAAAAGTGAGAAGCCTCAGCAGTTGTTCGATCAAGAAATTGACAGTTTTGATCGTCTCATATAACGAATGTCAGTCATATGAGTGACCGTGGGATTAAGGACCATTGGAGGATTGGTCGATGACTAGATCAATTTAGGACCGTTGATACGCATGCACCAGATCAACGACAGGGATGAATTACGGAGAGCGAAAGGAGAATTAAACGGATCACTAGTTCCAATCCTGCAATTGGTCTAGATCTTCAAATATCATAAACTCAAATATCGACGATTGTGGTTGATCCAAAAAATGATTAGATTAAGTTGGATTAAGTCATGACCATCGGATGTGAATCGCCAAGTCAACAGTAGGGATAGATTGCGGAGAGTGAAAGGGGAATTAAACATTTTGTTATTTTCAATCCCGCAATTAGTCAGGGCCATTAGATATTATAGCTTCAAATATCGACAATTGTGGTTGACTCACCAATAAACACACAACTTTAAATTGCGGAGCTCGGGTGATGAGTTAAATCACTCGCAAATTGTGGTTCTGCAATCATCCTTGATCGTTGATTTGCTTCGATAACCTTCTCGCCTGTTGGATCACTTTTGAGTGGAAGGATAGGATAAGCGAGGAAAAAGGGCTGAGAATTCAAATATTTGAATACCCGACAACCATTGGATCATTCTAAAGTGGAAGGACAAGATAAGCAAGAAGAAGAGTCGTTGGATCTGATCCAAGGAAATGTTATGGTTTAAGATATTATTGGAGTTCTTTTCATTTCACTAGATAACAATAGCATATTAGGATCACTGATAAATACACAATCACAAGAGACACATCATTCATCCTGGGAAACCCTCATGGGGGAGAAACCCCAGCAAAAACTTCCTTATTATA
This sequence comes from Picea mariana, assembly GCA_032191745.1. Lineage (NCBI taxonomy): Eukaryota > Viridiplantae > Streptophyta > Pinopsida > Pinales > Pinaceae > Picea > Picea mariana. The sequence continues at coordinate 21,251 of JASDQU010947482.1, forward strand.
GATAGCCAATACAATGCCAAGAGATAACTCAANATAATTCTGGCATGTGTGGAGGTGTCTTTTCACTCACAGGGCCAACTTCTTCTTCTGGGTGGTTATAACCACCTTTAATATATATTTTGAAGCCGACTTGTTATTCTGCCTATTACAATTATTTTTTGACGAAACCACAAAAGGGGATTTGGTCATTTACAATAGCCGACATGATCAATCCGCAATAGGGGATTTATCTAATGAATAATACATCAATAATAATTAGAATACTCTTTGCAGTTACATTATTTCAACACTCCCCCTTAACAAGAAGGGTATTGTATAACAACATCAGGCAAGAGAGAGGACAATATCATCAACAACATCAGGTGGGTGAGAGGACAGCATCATCAACAACATATTGGAACATTGACTAGCATATCCATAAATCATCAAAAGTTTTTTCTCATTGGTAGCATTGTCATTCTCAATGGAATGAAAACATCATCTGCATCAATATGGATTAGTATAAAACTAATTCATCATCATCACCATAGCACGAGGCTGGTCACATCATCATAGCACGAGGTTGGCACATCATCATGGCATGAGGTTGGTACATCATCGCAGCATGAGGCTGGTACATCATCACAACACGAGGCTGACACACTAAACAACAATTAATATGGAATCACAACACAACAATTAAGCTAGCAGCACAACACTTAGCTGGCATCTCAACACAACAATTAAGATGGCAGTGCATCACTTGGCTGGCATCTCAACACAGCAATTAAGCTGGAAGCACAACACTTGGTTGGCATATCGACACAACAATTAAGTTGGAAGAACAACACTTGGCTGGCATCTTGACACAGCAATTAACCTGGAAGCACAGCACTTGGCAGACATATCAACACAAAAATTAAGCTGGAAGAATAACACTAGGTTGGCATATCAACACAACTCTACTCCCCCTTTCGAGGGAGGTCCTTTCGGACTATACCGAGCTTATCTCAAAAGTTCTCAAACCTTACATGAGATAGAGGCTTGGTCAACACATTGACAACCTATTCATATGTGTTAACGTATTGGAGCTTTATGGCTCCTCTCTGCACCATGTCACATATGTAATGGTATCGAATCTCTATGTGTTTCGACTTATCATGAAATACAGGATTATCTGTCATATTTATGCATCTCTGGTTATCACATAGAATCGTGGTTGCTTCCATTTCTAGGTCGAATAGACCTATCAACAAATTTCGAAGCCATATAGCTTCATAGTTGGCAGAACACACAGCAATGTACTCTACTTCCGTTGTACTGAGAGAAACACTTGATTGTTTCCTACTTTTCCATGTGATCATGGTTGATCCCAAACTAAAATAGCATCCTAAAGTGCTCTTCCTATCAAAGACACTTCCATCCCTATCTGAATCAATTTACCCACTCAGTGTGAAATCATTATCTCCATCATAGTTGAGACCATAATATAATGTACCCTTAAGGTACCTCATCACATGTTTTCCAATAGCTAGGTGAACATGTATGGGTTCTACCAGAAACTGACTCAAAGTGTTCAAGGAAAAACAAATATTTGGTCTGGTGTTCATCAAATACATCAACGATCCAATGATATTTCTATACAATGTGGAATCAATCAAATCTGACGAAGTGTCGACCAGTAGCTTCAGCTTCATTTCCATGGGTGTATTCATGGACTTTCACTCCAACATGTTGAATCTCTTCAGTATTTCGACTGCATACTTCCCTTAGTTAAGGAAGATTCTCTCAGGGCTCTGCCATACCTCAAGACCTAAGAAATAATGAGGTATTTCATCTCAAATTTTGAAGCGAGATTCTTCTTACATTCGGTGATGAGATTTTCTTCTCCAGTTAAGAATAAGTCATCCACATAAATAGCAATATCACCGTCTCATCATGCATAACCTTGAAGTAGAGGTTAGAATCTGCTTTACTCTTGGTAAAGCCCAAGATTGTCAAAACACGATCTATCCTGCCATGCCAAGCTCTAGGAGCTTGCTTCAACTCATACAGAGCCTTCTTCAACTTGCAAACATGAGTCTTCATGTCTTCAACTTCAAATCCTTGAGGTTGTTCTATATACACTTCTTCTTTGATGACACCATTTAGGAAAGTTGTCTTTACGTCCATCTGGTGTAACTTCCACTTCATATTAGTTGCAAGGGCTATGATGGTTCTGATCGAAGTGTATCTGGCTACAGGAGAAAATGTCTCTTCATATTCAATGCCTTCCTTTTGAGAAAAGCCACGAGCGACAAACCTTGTTTTATACTTCTCAATACTTCCATCAACAACATGTTTTATTTTGAAGAGCCATTTGGAAGATACCACATCCTTGCTCTTTGGTCTGGGAACTAATTCCCATACATTATTCTTTATTATGGATTGGTATCCTTCTGTCATGGCATCTGCCCATTCTTTCTTCTAAATGGATTCTTCAAAGCAAGTAGGATCTTTCTCTAGGAGATCACACATCAAATCCATATAACTAGAGAATGTCTTAGGTCTCTTCACCTATCTCGTGGTTCCTTCGAGAACACCATACTTCTCTCCATCTTGAATAATATCCCTATCCCAAGCAGGATTTCTCTTATGGGAGATCTTCATCTGGGTAGGTTCTTGAAATTCTACTATGTCATGATCTTCTAGAATTTCCTCTTTAGGGGAAGTTACGACTTCCCTCACTGGTTCTGCAACTCTGTAACCTCCCTCATTGATTTTGTAACTCTGGGGGCTACAGGTTTCTCTTCAGATACTTCTTCAAGTTGGCATCTTCTTGATTTCTTGAGCGCTGCATCTTCATAAAAGGTCACATCCCTGTTGATCTCAATGTGATGGTGACCTGGTATATAAATTCTGAAGGCCTTGGAGGCCTCACAGTATCCCACAAATATTCCCTTCTTTCCAGAGGGTTCCAGTTTGTTTCTCTTCTCTTTCGGAATATGTACAAATACTAGGCAGCCAAATATTTTGATATGGCTTACCTCTGGCTTCTTTCCGGTGAACATCTCTTCCGGGGTCTTGAACCCAAGTTCACTATGGGACAATTTATTTTGTACATATATTGTTGTCATTTTTGCTTCTGCCCATAAGCACATTGGAAGATCTTGATCATGGATCATGGTCTTCACTGCTTCCATTATAGTTCGGTTCTTTCTTTCTACTACACCATTTTGTTGAGGATTGTAGGGTGTGGTTAGCTCCCTCTTTATCCTGACATCTTTGCAGAAGTTCACAAACTCTTTTGAGGTGTATTCTCCTCCATTATCTGACCTGAGTATCTTTATCTTTCTTTCAGAAAGATTCTCTATCAAGGCTTTGAATTCCTTAAATTTACTGAACACTTTATCTTTTGATTTCAAAAAGTAAACCTAGGTCTTACGAGAATAATCATCAATAAAAGATACATAGTATACATACCCACTGATGGAGGATGATGGCATTGGACCACACACATATGAATGAATGAGTTCTAAGACTCCTTCTTCTTTGATGTCTCTCTTCGGAAAGGGGTTCTTGATGTTCATCCCTTGTGCACATCCATTGCACATGCCTTCATGATCAACCTTGAATTCTGGTAGACTAGTGACTGCTTTTCATATGTACGGTAATGCCTTGTAGTTGATGTGGGCTAATTGTCTATGCCACAGCTCGCATGGATTCTCAATGGCATGTGTCATTGCAGCTTCTGAGTGACCCTTTAACTTATACAAGCCACCTTCATCTTTTCCAATGATGATTTCTTCTTTCATGGTTTCTCCTTTATCCCAGATAAGAACTTCTCCATCTATAAAGGAAAATCTGAAGCCTTTCTTTTCTAACGTTGATATGGAGAGTAGGTTCTTTGTCAAACCTCATACATAGAGTATGTCCTTCATCTTCATTGAATTCCCTGAGTTAAGCTTGTAGTTTGATTCTCCCACTCCCTTGATAAGGTATTGATAATCATCTCCAAGTGTAACTTCCTGAGAAAACTTCTTTTCTGAAATGCAAGAGATAATATCTCTTTGACCTATCATGTGCTTGGAAGCACCACTATCAATGAGCCAAGTGTCCTCTCCAGGTGTTACCGATCTTGAGAGGGTCGAGATTAAGACATATTCTTTAATTTGTTCTCTTAACATCTTTGCGGGTGACTCTTCATCTTCAACTGCATGGGCATGGTGCCTCTTATTTTTCCTCTTGTATTATTCTCGTCTAGCTGGAAAATGTCTCTTAATATGTCCCATTTTTTCATAGTGGTAGCATTGGACAGATGAGTAATATCTTTCCTTTTGTTTTCCTTTCTTCTAGAATCTCTTTGGTTGAGATTCTTTATGACTGAATTTGTTTTTGGGGTGAGACTCTTTATGAGTTTCTTTCTGGAAGTACGAATTCTTTATTCCTCCTTTAGTGTGAGTAGCTAGGGCTTGATCTTCATATCTTGATAGTAAAGCCTCTCTGTTAGCTACTCTTGATTCTTCTTGAATGCATTCTTCCCAAAGACTGTCAAATTTTAGTTTCTCCTTTCTTTCACAAATGGTTTGGATGAATGCATCCCAAGGTATTGAAAGACCATTAAGGGTCATCATTATAAATTCATCTTTGTCTATAGTATCTCCGATCGCTTCTAGTTGTTCTTTGAATTGGGATATTCTAGAGAAATATTCTTGGATTGATTCTCCTCTCTACATCCTTGTATTCTTGAGTTGAGTTCTTAGATTCATCTTTCAATTTATGTTCTTTCCTTCATATAGTCTGTTTAGGGAATCAAAAATTTCTTTCAGAGTCTTCTTTTATGACACATAAGGAATCAAGTGATCTTTGATTGAATCTTCAATGATTCTTTTGGCCCTGATCGTGTCCTTTTGGTGCTTTTCTTTATCTAAAGCATCATCAAGTTCCGACACTTCATCTTTGGAAAATATTGCTAGGTCATTCTCTTCAAGAATGAGACCAATCCTATACTTCTAGACACATAATTTTTCCACACCTTCCATCTTGTCAACAAGCTTAGTGCTTACAGACATCTTTTACCAGGAGCTAGGAAAATGTCCAAAAATGAAAATGCTCAAAATTAAATTATGAACTTACCAGGAGGTGCGCTTGGCTGACGCGAGTATCATGGTGTGTTTGGATCTTGGAAAATCCAATTTTTACCCCTCCAAACTTGATCTGAGGATTTCTGGACTGTTGATTCTGGTTTTCTGGTACTTCTGGTACTCTGGTACTTCTAGTACTCTGGTTTTCTGGTACTTGGTGAAAACTAGGGTTTCACTTTCCAGGAGATCTAGCCACTGAAAATTTGCGCTGAGGATGCCAAAGTGATCCTTGAGGAAGGGTGCACTTTTCAAGATGGTTTTGGGGCTAAAATACATCATCATCAAAAAGACCTAATTTGCATGTACAGAAACAGTGACATTTTTCACTTTCTCTTGTGAAAGATGCTCTCTTCAGTTTAGCTATGATACCATGTTAAGGTTTAAGCTATTATTGGAGTTATTTTCATTTCACTAGATAACAATAGCATAGATAGGATCACTGAGAAATACACAATCACAAGAGACACATCATTTATCCTGGGAAACCCTCATGGGGGAGAAAACGCAGCCAAAACTTCCTTATTATAGATAGCCAATACAATGCCAAGAGATAACTCAAACAAATAAAGAAATTCCTCTCCCAAGAATGTGCCTCTCTCTCTCTCTCTTCTCCAACTGCAGCTCTAAACTTGTCTCTTGATGAACAAGTGAGTGTGTGTCTAAGTGAGGTGCTAGCCTCCTTATTTATACAATTTTGGCACATGTGGAGGTGTCTTTTCACTGGAAGGGGCGACTTCTTCTTATGGATGGTTATAACCACCTTTAATATATATTTTGGGGTCGACTTCTTATTATGCCTATTACAATTATGTTTTGACCAATCCATAAAAGGGGATTTGGTCATTTACAATAGTCGACATGATCAATCCGCAATAGGGGATTGATCTAATGAATAATACATCAATAATAATTAGAATACTCTTTGCAGTTACATTATTTCAAGAGGCAAAGAAGAATCACAGATAGATCGAGCCGTCGATCTAAGATCTTGATCAAACGAATTTCATTTGTTTCGGGTCTAAATATGTGAGGAGGTTACGCTTCAGAAAAATCTCACTTCAAGAGTTTCAGTTTGAGATTTGAAATACCCAAAGTCCATAGAATCGGAGAGTCGGAGTAAATTTAAACCGTCAGATCTAGAAGGATATGTGGCGATAGATTGTGAGCTCCAGAGAAATCACTTCTATAGTTTCAGTTTGATATTTGAAATTCCCGAAGCCCAGAGAGTTGGAGAACCGAAATAAATTCTTGATTGTTGGATCATCCAAAGTAAATCTCAGTCGTCAAATCATCCAGAGTAAATATCAAGCGTCAAATCATCTGAAGTGGATCTAGGTTGTCTTATCCAAAAGAGACGTGGCGTAAATCTGTGGACTCCGGGTAAAGACCTGAAGTAAGCCTCAACCATCTGATTCTAGGACATGTGGCAGACCATGTCAGCAAGGACATGTGGAATACCATGTCAACAAGGACGTGTGGGAGATCTATGTCAGCATACCACATCAGCAAGGACATGTGATAGACGATGTAAGAAAGGACACATGGCACAATTAGATAATGACAAGTGTCAAGTTGAAATTGACATTTCAGGTGTATGTAAATCATGAATCTAAGTGACACATGGCAGCTACTCATCTTGTGCCATGTCATCAAGTGATGTAAGAAAGTTACATCACTCTGGTAGTTTTACTTCGGGAGTTTTACCACCAGCACTTTCCTAAAGTCCTGGAGTCGCAAATGCCAGAGTCCTGGAGTGGACATGAGTCATCCAATATGAAGATCACTTTGGTTGTATTCTCAATCGTTGATCATATTACAGTGGAAGGATAGTGTAAGTAGAATAGCCGAATTATCGGATTAAGTGATGGCCATCCATCTCACTACCTGATTAAGTCCCAACTGTCGAATTAAGCAATGAAAGGATAAGTATAAGGATCGAATATGACCATTGATCTAGTTCCACGAAATAAACTCGAACCGTCCGATCTATTTGGTCAAATCATATTCAAGAGATTTGAAAGGTTGCAAGTTTTGAAGTCCCGAAGTCCCAACAATCGTCCGTCTCATCAGGGAGATTGAACTGTGACCGTTGAATTGACAAGCACTTGTCTCGCCTAATGTGTGAATAATACCATTGGTCACATGGTAAAGAGATTTAAAAGGTAGAAAGTAATGCGTCGCTTAAATTTATAATCCTATGGTTCTACGCCAATGATCATATGAACATGGTTTGAAGGAAGCGCCTCATACATATTAATTCGATAGAGATTTAATGCCAGAACATTACAAGAGAATTGATAACAGATCGAATATGATCTTTTGGTGAATTGAGAATGCAACAGAAACATGAGTACAATCTAATGAGTTGATCCATGCCTGTGATCAACTCATGAGGACAAACAAACCAATACACAATCATGATTAAAAGAGGGTTAAATCATGAAAACATGAATAAATAATTAAAAAGAAAAATGATATTAATTAAAGTTTAAAGATTATCATTTAAAATGAAAAGGTACAATGGTTCAAATATCAAAAGACACAATGATTCATTCACACCAGTTGGAAGACTATATAAACAAGAAGGAATGGTGAGAAGAGTTGTATTTGAATTTGTTGAAGTATATGTATTTATATATAATGGATTGAATGAAAGTTCATTCTATCAGGTTGGTGCATGTTTACAAGTTGGGTCTTATATGAGGATTGGATTCCTCACATATCAGTTGGATCTGAGATCAACAAGATGGGACTTATTATGAGGGTTGGATTCCTCATTTATCAGTTGGATCTAAGAACTGTTGGACAAATTTTCATTCATGTGTTGTCATTGATGTCAACAATGTATCAGTCAGAAGAAGGTGTAAAAAAGTATGATCAAAAGACCAAACCACAGACGAAATAGCGCATTGCAGAAATTCATGATTATTGTTGATCACGATAGGATCAACAATGTTCCTATGATAGAAAACAGGAGGAGTGAACAGCATGAAGATCAAAAGATCAGCAAGCATCCAATCAGAGTGAGAAGCCTCAACAACCATTGGATCATCTCAATGTGGAAGGGTGGGATAAGCGAGCTAAAAAAGTTTTAGAGTTTGACTATCCATATACACGTCAATCGTCGGATCAAACCCAAGTTCTTGTTAAAACCGTCGGATCACTTACCAAGTAAAATTATCATTGAAGGATTGGTCAATGACCAGATTAAGTCGTGATCATTGGATGCACAAGCACGTGGATCAACAACTGTTAGATCCAGGGAAGGCTCACGCACCTTAATCATTTGGAAGTGTTAATTCCTAAAATTGCGGATATCAGAAAATTGGATATAGGGAAATCAGGAATCAAAGAAAGGAGGTGATCCAACCTCCGATATCACGAAACACGAAATCACGAAGTCCCGATACACAAAAAGTGAAGTCACATCGGGAGTATTCTCGACCATTGATTTGGTTTTGAGATGTAATGTGAGTCGTTCGATATTTTCGGTGATATTGTTTTCGGGAGATTTGAAATATTGGAAGTCACAAAGACCCGAAGGGAAAAGTGAAAAAAACTCGTCAGTCATCCATCTCAACACCTGATTAAGTCTTGGCCATCGGATTAAGGAATAAAAGGATAGATGTAAGGATCTACTATGACCATTCATTTGGTCCTGTGATAAATGTGAACCGTCCAATCTTTTCGGTGATATAGTAATCGGGATTTTTGAAAGGAGGGATATCACAAAGTCCCAATGAGAAAAGTTTTGAAATCTCGACAGTCGTCCATCTCATCAAAAGAATAAATTCATGACCATTGAATCAATAATTGCTCAAGATCTTGTCTCGCCTAACGTGAGGTCATCGTCGTTGGTCATATGCTATAAGATTTTTTATTTTTTTTAAAAAGGAAATTATAATATGTCTCTAAAACTAGTAAAGCCCGTGGTTCTATAACACACGGTCATATGTGATGGTTTGAAGGAAGCACCTCCTCAGAATCTGGTCTCTGTGAAAATAATAGATTCAGGGACAAATTTAATGGATGAAATTAATCCATAAGTGATCAATTTACGAAAATCCATCACAGTGAAAATAACAATAGAGATTATTGTTAAGCTAATTAAAAAAGGTGTGTTGGTCCAAACGAAGGGACACAATGTTTCACACTCACATTGTTTTGAAGAATATATAAACATTAAAGAGTGGGAGAAGAAAGTGTCTCTGTAGTCCAGATCAGAAGATCAAAATCTAAAGAAGATTACAGGAAGAAAAGATAATACCTATGTATTAAGGGTGGTCGGGTGGTGCAAGGGCAGGTTGGTGCCTGCAGAGGAAGTTGGTGTTTCCTTGTCAGTTGTAGTTGACTAAACAGGGGGTCGTAGCCTCCTATCAGTTGGTCTTGGTAAACCAGGGTGTGGGTGCATCCTGATCAGTCGGTGTTGATCAAAGAGGAAGTACATCTTCCTTCTATGTAACATGTAAGACAATTTTGTAGTTAATAGAAAAGAATTTGTGGTTTTCCCAATTGGGTTCCACGATAAAATACTGTGTTAAAATTCTGTTTAAATAATTAAAAAAATGGTATAATTGTTGTGTCACTGATTCACCCCCCATCTCAGTGACAGGATCTGATCCTTCAATTGGTATCAGAGCGGGTTCTTTCAACACAGTCTAGCAAACTTGAAGGTAGATCCTGGAGATGGATCAACAAGAGGGAATGTCTAACAACAAAGCACATTGTTCAATGGAGGAGGCTATTCTCTGTGGAAAGTAAGAATGAATTTTTTTTTGTTGGCTCTTGGTTTTGATATCTGGCAATCTGTTGTAGATGTTAACATTGCACCAACTACTCCACCCAGCGACTCTGGAAGAAAGAAAATTTGTAATGACAACTCAAGAGAAGTTAATGGAATTCTAGCAGGGTTGACTAATTCTATATGTGTGAAAGTTATGCATTGCAAATCAGCCAAAGAAATCTGGGACAAATTGGAGGTTGTATATGAAGGAGATGACAAAGTCAAGGAAGCCAAACTACAGACCTATAGAACTCAGTTTGAAAATCTGAAAATGAAAGAAGAAGAAAATATTGATGAGTACTTTCATAGGGTAGATGAAGTGGTCAACTCAATTAGAGCGGAAGGAGAAGAAATTACAGATAAACCCATTGTGAAAAAAATACTAACATCATTACCTGTGAGATATGATGCAAATATTTCTTCAATTGAAGATAGATATGATCTAAGCACACTCACTATTGATCAGCTCCATGAAATTTTTACAGCATATGAAATGAGAACAGGGAATGATAAATCAACAAAAGATGAAACAATTTTAAAGCATCTAAGACAAAGATAAATCAGAAGCAAAAAATTCAATCCTGCCATCATGAAGAATCTGATATGGAAGAATCTAGTTTCATTAGAAAACTTCAGAAAGGATCAGGGAAGTACAAAGGCAAGCTTCCTTTCAAATGTTTTAACTGTGGCAAATTTGTTCATTTTGTATCCAAGTGTCCCTATCCCAAGGAGGACCCTGAAGATGAAGAAAATAAAACCAGACAATACCAAAAGAAGGAAAAACCTAACTACAAGAAAAAGTTCTACAAAGGGAAAAAGAATCTCTACTCAAAAGAAGAAAACAACAGCTCGTCAGAGTCTAGTGAAAACAATGAATCTAATGATGATGAAGTCCTTTTCTTAGGTATTGAAGAATCTCATGAGAAGGAGTTAGAATATGAAGAAGAAATTAATATGGAGGAAGAACTTCTCAGTGCCATGGATGAATTAAGAAAATACAAAAACAGATATAGACAATTAAAAAGTTTTGTAGTTGAACAAAAAGAAAAGAATAAACAAGAAGAAAAGGAGATAGAAAAAATCATGAGCAATCTGAAAAAACAAATCTTAGAAGCAAATTTGCAAAAATCTCTTAAGGAAAAAAAAAATAACTTGTGAAAGAATGGAGGTAGAAATAGTTAATCTAAAAAGGGAACTGGATGAAAAAATCATTCAAACAAAATCTGAAAATAGCTTTAAAATATTAGACAAGATTATTACCATGCAAAGGGATTCAGGTAATAAAAATGGAATAGGTTATTCTCAAAAGGAAAGCCATGCTAACTCAAAATCTTATGCAGATCCTCTCCTCAGTACATTCAAGAAGAAAAATGAAGAGAAGATAAGTAATGATCAGAACTCCAGAAGATTACCTCCACCCATCAGGAAGGAAGACAATACGATACCAAAGAGGTTTTATCAAAACATGTATCCTCACATTTTCTTTGGTTACTGCTTTGCATTCTCTAATTTCAGACACAAAGCTATAAATTGTAGAGCATATAGAAATAAAAATATTAAGGTTAAGAACCATATCCTTAAGAATAAACAAGCCACAAATCAAGTTAAAAGTAGAAACTATAACTCCTTTGCACCTCTACAAGAAGGGGACTTACAATGCTTCAGATGTCATAACCATGGACATAAAGACATTAATTGTAGATTAATGGAAGTCTCATAATAGACAAAGTTCATTAGAGAGCAAAAGGAACTTTGGAGAGAAAAAACATCAAAGAAGGAATGTCTTATTGCCCTAAAAGCTCAAGATAAAAAGGATCTCTGGTATGTTGACAATGGGTGCTCAAAACATATGACATGTAACAAGGAAAAGCTTTTAGACTTAAAGAAAATAAAAGGTAAAGTTACATTTGGTGATAATGGTTCAAGTAACATACTTGGGAAAGGCACTATAAGCCTGGGAAAAGACAAAGTCATAAATGTGTTACTTGTCAAAAAACTGAAGCCTAGTTTACTAAGTGTCATTCAAACCTGTGATGAGGGGCACTTCTGCATATTTGATTCCCAAAAATGTGAGATTAGGAGAGAAGACACAAGAAAGTTAGTTGGTACTGCTCCTACAACTCCTGAAAATGTATACATACTAGATGCAAAATTGAATGAGGAGTGTCATGTAAATTCATAAGATGAAAGTTGGCTATGGCATAGAAGGTCGGGGCATATTAACTTTGACAATCTTGTGAAATTCAGCAACCTTGGTGCAGTAAGAAACTTACCAAAGATCATAAAAGCCTCAAATGCTACATGTAGACATTTTCAACTAGGGAAGAAAACTAGAGTAAGGTTCAAGGCAAAAGAATACACAACCACTAAACCTTTAGAAATTGTTCACACTGACCTATGTGGACTTACGAGGACCAAGAGTTTACAAGGAGAGTCTTACTTTATGTTGTTCATTGATGACTTTACTAGAATGAGTTGGATATGTTTTCTAAAAGAAAAATCAGAAGCACTCAACAAATTCAAAGCCTTTAAAACCCTCGTTAAAAATGAAATGAAGACAAAACTAAAATGTCTTAGATCAGACAATGGTGGTGAATTCACCTCAAAAAAGTTTGATATTTTCTATGAAACAAATGGAATAAAGAGAAAATTCTTTGCTGCCAGAACACCTCAGCAAAACAGGATTGTTGAGAGACAAAATAGAATAGTTCAGGAGGCTACAAGAACTATGCTCAATGAAGCAAAATTTTCAGATGGATATTGGAGGGAAGTTGTAAGCACAACAGTATACATATTGAACATAGGTCAGCTCAGGGTTAATAGTGATAAGACCCCTTATGAACTATGGTTTGTAAGAGCTCCATCAGTAAAATATTGCAAGGTCTTTGGAAGTAAATGCTACATCAAAAGACTAGATGAGAGTCTTGGAAAATTCGATGCCAGATCTGATGAAGGTATTTTTCTTGGATATGATTCAAACAAGAAAGAATATAGATTCTATAATATTAGATCACATAAGATTGTTGAGAGTGAATATGTCAAGGTAGATGACCTAAAAATGATAAGAATCAAAAATCAAGAGTCCATACCTAAAAATGAAGATGAAAGTGATGATGAGAGATTCAGAACACAACTAGAAGAAGTAAAAGAGAATAAAAAAGAAAGGGAAGAAGATGATATGGATAAGAGTGAAAGAGAAGAAGATATTCAATATGGAGACATAAGAGAAGAATTCCCAATAAGAGATACTAGGACACCATCAAGAATTACTCAAAATAATCATCCCGAAGAACTGATTATTGGAGATATGAATGATGGAGTGCACACAAGAAGACAACTACTGTATCAAATGGAAATAGCATTATTGTCACATGTTGAGCCTAGATGAATCAAATAAGCATGTAATGATGAGAATTGGATCAAAGCTATGAATGAAGAATTGGACCAAATTGAAAAAAATCAAACTTGGGAGCTAGTTCCAAGACCAAAAAACAAAAATGTCATTGGAACTAAATGGGTATATAAAAATGAAATGAATGAAGATGGGCAAGTAATCAGGAACAAAGCTAGATTAGTATGTAAAGGGTATGCTCAGGTTGAAGGAGTAGACTATGAAGAAACATTTTCACTTGTGGCTAGATTAGAGGCAATTAGGATGTTCTTAGCTTTCTCCAGCTATAGGAAATTTAAAGTGTACCAAATGGATGTCAAGTCAACATTTCTCAATGGAAATCTAGAAGAGGAAGTCTATATTGAGCAACCAAAAGGATTTCAATTAAACAACAAAGGGGACTATGTATGTAAACTAAATAAAGAACTCTATGGGATAAAACAAGCACTTAGAGCACGGTATGCAATGCTAGATTCCTTCTTACAAAAACAGGGTTTAAAAAGGGGATCAACAAACAACAATATTTATTGTAAAATTGATGGTAATAACATGATTATTGTTGAGGTATATGTTGATGATATTATATTTGGTAGTGATGATATAAAAATGAGTAAGGACTTTGCTAAGATGATGCAGCAAGAATTTGAAATGTCTTTGCTCAGGGAACTAAATTTCTTCCTTGGATTACAAATAATACAGTCCAAAAAGGGAGTCTTTATCCATCAGTCTAAATATCTTAAGGATATGCTTAAGAGATTCCAGTTATAGGATTGCAAACCTGTTAGTACACCTATGACATTTGGATGCAAACTAAGCAAGGATGATGAGTCCAAAGCTGTAGATCCAAAACACTACAGATCAATGATTGGCAGTTTGCTCTATGTAACAGCTTCCAGACCTGATGTCAAGCAAGTTGTTGGGATGGTGGCTAGACTCCAGGTAGAACCAAAGGAGAGCCATGTTCAAGATGTAAAAATAATCTTTAGATATTTGAAAGGAACCATAGATCTTGGTTTGCGGTACCCTAGCAAGGACGCATTCACATTAAAAGCCTATTCAAATGTTGATTGGGTAGGAAGTGTAGATGACAAAAAATGTACAAGTGGAGGAGCATTATTTTTGGGAGAATCATTGGTTTCTTAGATAAGCAAGAAACAATCCTCAATTTCTATGTCTATCACTGAAGCTGAGTATATTGTAGCGGCAGAATGCTGCACACAAGTGGAATGGATGAAACAAACTCTACAAGACATCAAAATAGTATTTAAAGAACCCACAACTATCCATTGTGATAATATAAGCACGATAAGTCTCTCTAAGAACCATGTTCAACACTCAAAATTGAAACACATTCCCATAAAGTACCACTATCTAAGAGATCAGACTGAAAACAAGAACATTAAATTGGAATATGTTCCAACACAAGAACAGGTGGCAGATATTTTTACAAAACCCTTAAGCAGAGATGTATTTGAATATCTTAGGAAAACATTGGGAGTAATCCTTCTTCCTACCTAAATCTCTCAATAAAATAATGCATCAGTTGGCACCTATTCAGGGGGAGATTGAAATCAACATCAGAAGGAGTCACTCAAGTTGTGACAGGAAAAGTGTGATTGCAGAAGGAAATACCAGGCGTCAAAATCTAAAAATAAAAATAAAAATTAAAAATTAAAAAAATAAATAGGGAGTGTTTATACAAATAGATCATATGAGAAGAAACCCTTTTCCATTGATGCCAAAGGGGAAGAGTAACTTCAGAGGACATAAGAATCACCACAGGTGGAAATTGTGTATGAAGTTGGTGTGTTTCCCTCAATGACAAAGGGGGAGATTGTTGGACAAATTGTCATTCATGTGTTGTCATTGATGTCAACAGTATATCAATCAGAAGAAGATGTCAAAAAGTATGATCAAAAGACCAAACCACAGACAGAATAGCACATTGCAGAAATTCATGATTATTGTTGATCACGATAGGATCAACAATGTTCCTATGATAGCAAATAGGAAGAGCGAACAACATGAAGATCAAAATCTTAGCAACCGTCCGATCAGAGTGAGAAGCCTCAACAGTCGTCGGATCATCTCAATGTGGAAGGACATGATAATCGAGTTAAAAATGTTGAGAGTTTGACTATCCATATACACGTCAACCGTCGGATCAAACCTAAGTTCTTGTTAAAACCGTCGGATCACTTACCAAGTAAAAGGATCGTTGAAGGATTGGTCAATGACCAGATTAAGCCACGACCATCAGATGCGCAAGCACGTGGATCAACAACTGTTAGATCCAGGTAAGGTGCATGCACCTTAATCATTTGGAAGTGATAATTCCTGAAATCGCGGATATCAAAAAATCGGATATCGGGAAAATAGGAATCAAAGAAAGGAGGTTCTCCCACCTCTGATATCACGAAACGCGAAATCACGAAGACCCGATACACAAAACACAAAGTCACATCGGGAGTATTCTCGACCATTGATTTGGTTCTGAGATGTAAAGTGAGTCGTTCGATATTTTTGGTGATATCATTTTCGGGAGATTTGAAATATTGGAAGTCACGAAGACCCGAAGGGCAAAGTGCTGAAATCATGTTAGTCATCCATCTCAACACCTGATTAATTCATGGTCGTCGAATTAAGGAATAAAAGGATAGATGTAAGGATCTAATATGACCATTCATCTGGTGTCGTGATAAGTGTGAACCATCCGATCTTTTCGGTGATATAGTAATCGAGAGTTTTGAAAGGAGGGATATCACAAAGTCTCGATGAGAAAAGTGTCGAAATCTCGACAGTCGTCCATCTCGTCAGAAGAATAAATTCATGACCGTTGAATCAATAATCGCTCAAGATCTCGTCTCACCTAACATGAGGTCACCGCCGTTGGTTATATGTTATAAGATTTAACAAAAAAAAAAAGGAAATTATAATGTCTCTAAAACTGGTAAAGCCTGTGGTTCTATAAAATGCGATCATATGTGATGGTTTGAAGGAAGCGCCTCCTCGGAATCTGGTCCATGTGAAAATAACAGAATCGGGGATGAATTTAATGGATGAAATTGATCCATAAGTGATCAATTTATGAAAATCCATCACAGTGAAAATAACAATAGAGATTATTGTTAAGCTAATTAAAAAGGCGCATTGGTCCAAACGAAGGGACACAGTGTTTCACACTCACGTTGTTTTGAAGAATATATGAACATGAAAGAGTGGGAGAAGAAAGTGTCTCTGCAGTCCAGATCATAAGATCAAAAGCTAAAGTAGATTCCAAGAAGAAAAGATAATACCTATGTATTAAGGGTGGTCGGGTGGTGCAAGGGCAGGTTGGTGCCTGCACATAAATTTGGTGCTTCCTTGTCAGTTGTAGCTAACTAAACAGGGGGTCGTAGCCTCCTACCAGTTGGTGTTGGTAAACTAGGGTGTGGGTGCATCCTAATCAGTCGGTGTTGATCAAAGAGGAAGCACATCTTCCTTCTATGTAACGTGTAAAAAAAAATGCAATTAATAGAAAAGAATTTGTGGTTTTCCCAATTGGGTTCCACGATAAAATACTGTGTTAAAATTATGTTTAAATAATTAAAAAATTGATATAATTGTTGTGTCATTGATTCACCCCCCCTCTCAGTGACAGGATCTGATCCTTCAAGAACTATAATTTGGGTCTTGTAATAGAGAGTTGGGTCTTTCATAATTGTATGAAGATGATATTCAAAGATTAATTTTATGTATTCATTCAAGTTATTTAATAAATAAAATATTTATTTTTTTATATATATTGATTGAGATAATGAAATAAATATTTTTCTTTCAGTTAATTTGAGAAAAGTGGAAAATTGTCTAAAGTTTTATGACATTGATTCACCCCCCCCCCAGTGTCAAGTACATGTTTCAACAATTGGTATCAGAGAAAGGTTCCTTCAACACAATTTAAACATTGAAGGTAGATTCAGAAGAAATGGGTGGACAAATCATTATCTCCACAAATGAAGCTCCCTTATTTGATGGAACAAATTATTTATCATGGATGGAAAATATGAAAAGATATATGAAGTCGAGAGGATCTGTAGTTTGGGATTTGGTAGCAAGTAAGCCCTGGCACTTAACTACTTCAAAGAGAAAATCCAAAACTGCAAAAGAAGGAAAGAGAAAAAATTCAGTGGCCTTAAAAGCAATCTAGGATGGATTGTCAGACCAAGTCAAAGAAAAGATGAAGCACTACAAATCTGCTAAAGAATTATGGCTTCAACTAGAAAATTGTTATCAGAATGAAACACAAGAAGAATATAAATCCTATCAAAGTGAGAAACAAGACTCGGATACAGAGGATTCCTACCAGAATAAAGAACAAAACTATAATAAAGAGGATTCATGTTAGAATAAAGAGCAAAACTTAGAAGAAGAGAGTTCTTATCAAGATAATGAAGAAGATAAATAAAAGAAAAATTGCAATCAGATTAAAGAACATAATACAGAGAAATACATTTCTAATCAGAATGAAATGCAGAATTTGATGCAAACCCCAATTAACAATGAATAAGACAACCTCATCAAGGAATTGAGGAATACCTCAATATTCACTAAATAAAAACTATTAGATTTTAAGACTGATGTTATAACTACATTTGAAGTGATGAGTATGGAACCAGGAAATGGTCTATATATTGACGTTACTAAGGATGTTCTTGATCATCTTGAGTCCACAACTATGTGCACTCTCGAAGAGTTGGAGAAACTCCAATAGAAAGATATGATGCTACTACAATAGTTAGATCAATCTAACCATGAAAAGCATGGACAAAATTTTCATCTAGAAAACAAAGAAGAAGAGATCAAAAGTTTGAAAACCAAAGTTACTAATCTAATAGAAGAAATGGAAGAATTAAAGACACATGACAAAAAAGAAAATAAGTACTGAAAGAATCAGAAGAATGTTATGTTAACATTTATCCCATGGATGAAGTAGAAGAAGAACTATCAAAGGCAAAACAAAATGTTGATTGGAGTCTCTATGTATACCACTTTGATCATAATGATTCATACTATAGTTTTCTTCATGACTACACTAAAGAATTTCTTGAAAAGATTCAAAAACATATCATGGAAATAAAGGAAATTCTTAAAGACAATGAAAAAATTGTATCTGAGCAAAATGTTCAGTTAGAAGAAAAAGAAGAGGAGATTGAGAAATTGAAGAATAAAATCAATCAGGAAAAAGAAGGAAGATGATGAACTTAGCAGAAACCTTGCAGATCTAAAAGAACTAAGAGAAAGCAATGTCAATCTGAAAAACCAACTTGAAGAAGCCAAAAGAAGAGAGGAGGTAGTGAGGAACCAGTTGAACAAAAGGAAAGAATCATGTCATAAGCTGGAATAAAAAGTTGTGAATCTCAGAAAGGAGGTTGAGAAGTCAAATACTCAACTTGAGGAAATTAAAGAAAGTAAAGAAGACCTAAAGATCCATTTAACAAGGAAAGAAAATTCTTACCACAAGTTGGAATTGGAAATCATCAAATTCAAAAAGATAAATGAAAGCACTAAT